>CABFVX010001265.1:68536-177572 GCA_902151425.1 Timema shepardi | reverse complement strand
ATATTTTCATCAACTGCGTGTCTGCATCATTGTAAACAACTTGTTTACCGTTATGTTCAATCATATGGTTTAAATTCGTCAGTCGCTATCTTGAAGCTATGTTCGTTAGAAGTTTTTGTGAAAGTGGTGTTAATATTTTTAAGGGGAATAAAACTATTAATAAACTTTGTGTCCGACCTCAACTAAATATATAAATAATATTGGCCTAAATTACTGTGGTTAACTATCACATTATTATATTTGCAACTGTTTTCATTACAGTCAGCTGTCATTGATGTCAGCTGTTGGTGTAGTGATATATTAGGAGTTACTTCTAGTAATATTTCGAGCTGTCATCTAGGTAAACTTAGCTTGTGAATGAATAATATGTATACAATAGTGCAAGAATATAGCGCCGTGAGGTAGATAATATATGCTACTTGCTCTACAGTTGTGGCTCACATGTTGTATATGTATACAATATCGCAAGAATATAGCGCCGTGAGGTAGATAATATATACTACTTGCTCTACAGTTGTGGCGCACATGTTGTATATGTATAAAATATCACAAGAATATAGTGCCGTGAGGTAGATAATATATACTACTTGCTCTACAGTTGTGGTGCACATGTTGTATATATATACAATATTGCAAGAATATAGCACCGTGAGGTAGATAATATATACTACTTGCTCTACAGTTGTGGCGCACATGTTGTATATGTATACAATATTCCAAGAATATAGCGCCGTGAGGTAGATAATATATACTACTTTCTCTACAGTTGTGGTGCACATGTTGTATATGTATACAATATCACAAGAATATAGCGCTGTGAGGTAGATAATATATACTACTTGTTCTACAGTTGTGGCGCACATGTTGCATATGTATACAATATTGCAAGAATATAGCACCGTGAGGTAGATAATATATACTACTTGCTCTACAGTTGTGGTGCACATGTTGTATATGTATACAATATCACAAGAATATAGCGCCGTGAGGTAGATAATATATACTACTTGCTCTACAGTTATGGCGCACATGTTGCATATGTATACAATATCACAAGAATATAGCGCCGTGAGGTAGATAATATATACTACTTGCTCTACAATTGTGGCGCACATGTTGCATATGTATACAATATTGCAAGAATATAGCACCGTGAGGTAGATAATATATACTACTTGCTCTACAGTTGTGGCGCACATGTTGCATATGTATACAATATTGCAAGAATATAGCACCGTGAGGTAGATCATATATACTATTTGCTCTACAGTTGTGGCGCACATGTTGTATATGTATACAATATCACAAGAATATAGCGCCGTGAGGTAGATAATATATACTACTTTCTCTACAGTTGTGGCGCACATGTTGTATATGTATACAATATCACAAGAATATAGCGCCGTGAGGTAGATAATATATACTACTTGCTCTACAGTTGTGGCGCACATGTTGCATATGTATACAATATCACAAGAATATAGCGCTGTGACTTAGATAATATATACTACTTTCTCTACAGTTGTGGCGCACATGTTGTATATGTATACAATATCACAAGAATATAGCGCTGTGACTTAGATAATATATACTACTTTCTCTACAGTTGTGGCGCACATGCTGTATATGTATACAATATCGCAAGAATATAGCGCTGTGAGGTAGATAATATATACTACTTGCTCTACAGTTGTGGCGCACATGTTGTATATGTATACAATATCGCAAGAATATAGCGCCGTGAGGTGGATAATATATACTACTTTCTCTACAGTTGTGGCGCACATGTTGTATATGTATACAATATCGCAAGAATATAGCGCTGTGACTTAGATAATATATACTACTTGCTCTACACTTAGGTGATGTGCATGCTGTATGTTACCAACATAACTATCATATAGAACCATGTGGTATACGGTGTGTACCAGCTGTTCTAAATTGGTGCTGTACGTGCAGTATACCCTATTTTTGTTTATTTTTACACTAGGGCTATCACATTAATGGGATAGGGATGAGGAAGTTAGAAATTAGAGAAAATATATTTTAAATTTTCTTTGAAAGTGATAAGAAAGTCATTTAGGGGAAAAAAATACATTCACTAAACTCTGCAGAGATTTGAACTCCAACGTCCCGATTGCTGGAGTACCAGACTAAACGAGATAACGTGTTAGTACACGTGCTCACTAGTGTTGGCACACCTAAAAATATTATTATTATCATCATCATCACGTATTACTACCCGTTTGGGTTGTACGCAGCCCTACAAAGTAATAGGCCTATATTATATACAATATTTCTTTCAAACGTTTATTATTCAACTGAGCTGGATGCGAGCTGACGCATACATTAAAATGTTAGAGCCCCACTTCAATGATATAATGGTCTAAGGCATAACCCTACTCTAAAGACTGGACTGACGAGGATTGGTAGATCGGTGCTCTAATTCCGGTTGCGTGTGCGAATGGTGGATTTCCTAAATAGTTTTCCACCATGTCTCTAATAAAACCTGGGTATACTTCCTTAAAATTCAACCTTCCTCATCGGTAACACATTACAGTAACTATTTCATAAGCGTATAGCCCGAATGATTAGTGAGAAGCAGTGACAAAAACAAAATGATTGGAGTTTAATATCGTAGTTAGATATTTTAAATATGAGTAATCCAACACCTTGGCTCAGTCGGTAGCATGTCTGCATTTTGAGCTAAGGGTCCCGGGTTTTTTCCCCGGCATGGCCGACAAATTTATTATTGAGGAAATATGGGTTTACCCTTTCACATTGATAAATCAATGGCTGGTGACTGGATGTTGTGCATGTCCTAATCTTAAGTTAAATTTTAAGGCATAAGAAGCTACGGCAGGCCTGGAAAGCCGATAGTAGAAAATATATGGTGGGAATAAAAAACTGACCCAGCCCACAAGCCGTAAACAATAATGGATGTAAAATATTTAAAATAGGGGTGTTTAGGTGACATGAAATGAAAATAGAGAGGATAAAATGGAACTTTTGGTTGACTTATGAATAAGTTATCAAAAGAGTAAATTAAACTATATCCATGGTGCAAGTGATTATTCGAAGAAATAACAACTGAATGGGTCACATTATGATTTAAAAAAAAAAAGCTTTTTGGGTGATGCCATAAGAGGTAAAACGTAAGAGAAAAAGGTACCAATAAGATCACTATTGATTGATGACCTCAAACAAGTAAATAAGATAAAGTTTCAGGATCTAAAAAAGGTAGCTGCTGCTAGGACATGATGGAAGACTCAATTTGAACAAGGTGATGGATCTATCTAAACAAAGAAAAATTAAATAAAAAAACTTATAATAATCAAGCTTATTGTTTTTAAACTTTTAAATAAAGTCAATATTTGATTAACTTTTTAAGCACGTACGTGAATGTTTTAGCCAAATCAAAGTAAAAAAATATGATTATACGAGAATAAGTGTTAGAAATCAACGAAGACAAAAAAAGGATGAAGATCTCGACATAGTTTTACAAAAATTCAAATAGTTTATTTAGATAAACTCTCATTAAACCATTATTCATTATTATTTGATAAAACTTATTAATATTTATTACATTATAAACAAATTGGGGTCTAAAATATTTTCTTAACAATATTTATCCACGAACAAATATAATAAGTGAAATCGCTTCAAAAATGGGTCATGGTTAGTTTGTTCTTTATTTCTTTTTCCATTGAAATAACGTGAGGAACGTTGCAGGTCAGGTCATAGTGGAGCAACACATTGTTTACGGTGAGAGAAGGTGGATGGTGGTGGGGGAGAGTGAGAGGGGGGGGGCGGGGTAGCCCGATGTGCTTTTATTCGCGCCGCTAGCTCCTAGCATTGTGCGCGCACAAGCTCTGATTGAGCTAAAGGCGACTTTGTGGGTCACACAACTCCCGCCGCTCCGCCAGGTCACCTGTTTTGTAGTTGGCAGTCAGGGGCGTTCGGTCATACGGAGGTGGGGGCGTCACTCGCCTTAGCCGGCATATTCCAGCGGCGGACGTCCACATAGCTGCGTCTCCAGACCCTCAGTTGAATCAATACTCCAGGCGGAAAGAGACAAGTTACACAGCCTCTTCAGAGATTTGGGAGAAATAAAAAGGTAGTGTAATTTCAACTACCATTTATAACCAATTTTACAAAAATATATATTTGATTGAATACGTTTACAAAATTACCACAGATAATTCACTAGACAATACTTTTTTTATGTATGTATATACAGGTATTTAACACTTTAAAATAAAGATTAAATTTTGTTTGCTATTTATTTTATGTAAATAACTTATTGAGTTAAATTTTCACGTATTCACTTAGCGTATATCCCAAACAGGTAGTAAGAGTCGGTGCTAGAATAAAGTATTCACCAAATTGCTATTTGTTTAATAATTTGACATATTTGAAAATAATAGTTTTAAGAGACATGAAAATTAGGAAAGAGAAATAGATTTAAAAATTTAGCAATAGATAAAAAAAGAATTCGTATGTTCTTTCATTTAATTTATAAAATGTCTTTTTATGTGTGTAAAAGTCAAACAGTGTAAAATATGTGACATTAATAATGGTATAGTTAAAATTTAAATATTTATGTTTATATTAAAAAACAAGGTTTAATTACACAAATTTTTGATTTACACTAATACTGAGAGCTATTAAACATTTAGTAAAACACGTTATAATTAATAATAAAAAATGGATTTATTAATCTTGTTAGGTCGAATCAAAATTCTTTTAATGAACAAATACACACTGATTCCTAAATTGTAACACGAAACATAAATTAAATGTTGATTTTTAAGTTAAGATTTTAGATATTGTGTGTGCCTTTAATAAATTAATTATAAAAACGGTATAATTATTTCAAGGTGTTAGATGAACCAACATTTTAAATGAAAAATACATATTTGGATTAAAATACAACAGCTAATCCAAATACATTCTATACAAGCGGCTACGTGTGAATTATAGCGAGGTGCTAGTGCTAAAATAAAGATAGGTTGTATTTTAATAAGAATTATGACCAGGGTCCTCATTTGTCAATTTGGCTGTTTTGCAATTTTTTATTGGTATGTGTAATTTTTCGATCATATTTGGGCATGTCTGTTGAATAAATCATGTGCATAAATACCATCGATACTTTTTGATTTATTCGTTTGCATCCATCACGAGTTTTTGTTAATACTTTTGAGAAGTTTTTCTGTAAATTTGAAGTAATTCCTTATATCTTTTAGGCCATTTTTTTGATAATATGACTATGACTATTTTCTACCGCTCCTAAAAGTTATTTACAGATTTTGTATATTTTAGTTTAATATATAAATAAGACTTTCTTTGAAATGTACACATTTATGCAGCAATTTTACACAGTGGGGATGTAAATTAGCACCATGGTCAGGCATGTAGCTAAGGGGTAAGGGTATCCTTGGGGTGTGTAAGACACCCCCAACCCTTTCTCTTCCGCTCTACTATAGAAATTAGCATACAATTATACAAAATTTTAATCGATATTATATGCAACGAAATTTGAGTCTAATAATAGTCCAAGATATTGAATGGTCGGTTGCAGCCGGCTATTTTGGTCCCCTGTGAGGTTATAAATCATATTATATGTATTTATTCCTTTAAGGTTTCTATATTGCTATTTTAAAGGCTCACGAAATGATTTGGTCTGGAGTTTATTTACTTCCTCCTCCCCATCCTAAATAATATAATCCTAAATGCTTGCCTGACCATGGTTTAAATAAATTATACGTATATAGTTTATTGTTTTATTTAATAAATTTGCTTTAATTATAGAACACATGTTATTTAGTAAAACAAATAATAATATTGCGATTTTAAAAATGTTCTTGCATTTTGCTTAGTATTATTTCTTTTTTATGAATTTTTTATAACTTTACTCCAGCTTGCACCCTGTGAAGAAGTATTACCAAGGCGCTATGAGGAAGGAGGAGGTGGTAAGAACAAAGGAGAAGGTAGTTCTACAGTCGGGGCGCTTTCTCGGTACATCGTCCTTTCTGCCTGTCGTCAGGTAATATTGCTTAACTAGTTAATATACACTAATATTATCAAGAGGAAAGATTTGATTTTTAGTTTTTTTGTTTGTAATGGATAAACTTAAAAACTACTGGACCGATTGAAAAAATTATTTCACCAATATTAAGCTACATTATCAGCGAGTAACATAGGCTATATTTTATTTTGAAAATTTAATTTTTTCCTCATAAAAATGTCGATAGTCACTCATATTTTACGGTAGAGCCTATGATGATTCTTCAATATGTGTGTTGAAAATAATAATAATGCGGGGGTGGGGGGGTGGGGGGGGAAGGTTCTAGTCATACATATATTATAAGGAATAGGACCATCGAATCCTTGATCCTTTGAATCCCTAAAATACTTAAGAAGATTTCAGGATTTGAAACAAATTTAAATTCAAGGTTTGAAAAAAAAACTTATTTATTTTGTTATTGCTTTTATGACACGTATTAGAGGCTTAGCCCGAAAAAAAACTATACAATAAGCCTAACAAACAGACCCCATTCAATTAATTTATTGCGAACAAAATCATTATTGGAGACAAGAGATAATACCAATTTGAGAAAGTTAACCTCTTTTTGCTATCATATTTACTAAAAATCGAATTAGAAAGTCGTAGGTAAAGAAAATATTCGGATTCAGGAAAAGGGAGATTAAACCATAATTACTATTTATTATTATTAGTACAATAACTTTTCTAATTATTATTGTTGGAAAACTTAAATACCTATCTTTTAAAAGTTAAATAATAGTTAAATTTGATTATATTTTAGTAAGTGGTAAGGGATTATACTATGTATTCAAATATATTTAAATAGTTACATGTAGTCTCATCCTTATCAAAAGATCTTAATCTGGCGGTACAAAGAGCTAAATCTATTTTCAAGTATTCATGCGATAAGTTATGTCTCATAAAACTGCAATATTTTCAGGTTAGTATCAATTTTGATGGTTGTAAAATAGTTAAATAGAGATTTTGTCAATTTTAACTATATCACATTTATTTTTACACTCTATAAAAGGTTGTTAATTTTATTTCCATCCGACTATTAATTATCAGAATACCCTTTATTAGAGTATTCATTCTGCTCGGTGACAAATTTGTAAGTGGTAAATCTTTTGCAAAACACCGGATTTTATTGTTTTAAAAACTAATTAAACTATTACCTAATTTGTGCAATGAAAATTATCAAAATATTTATAAATGTGTTTATACCTAAATCAAAAGTTAAGTGAGTGTTCCGTTTAAAACAATAAGTTAATCTTAATTTAGAGTCACACAACTGAAAAATAAAACAATTATCGTTTATTTGGGTCGACGTTAATAATGGGTCAATCTGAGCAACAATTTTTTTAAGGGGGTTAAGCATGCACTAGCGTGCTTGACTTTGGACCCCAAAGCTAAGATAAGTTAAAACCGAGGGACCGCTTCATTGGCTCCATGGTCTAATGCGTCACTCTTCCAATAGACTAGACTGCCAATGACGGGTAGATCGGAGTTAAAATCCCGGTCATGGATTGAGGGTAGTTTTCAATAAATATTTTTTCATACTCTCTACGCAAATGCGGGCACACTTAATCTAATTCCAACTCTTCTAATCCTTAGCATATTATCGTAGTTAGTATATTATGTGTATAGTTTGAGCGGGTAGTAAAAAGCCATGAAAATAATTACGAGGGTATTTTAACCCCATAATGTGATATCAATTTGAAATTTAGGGATTTTTTTGTAATACAGATTTTTATAATGTTTTCATTAAGCTTATTTAAAATTAAATTTCTGAACCAACTGGTTAGATAGCCACAAGACTTAAAAATGGATTCAATTCTATAATAGACTCAACATCAGACTCGTACTTAGTATCACCAATAAATATTTAATGATTGAGGTCGAGATTTATGGATCGCGAGGTAAGGGCAGTGTTTTTACAGGGTTTTTTTTAATAGCAAAACTTTATTTTGCCGGAATAAATCAAATATTGCTCCAGTAGAAACATATAGTTTAATTTTATGCATTTGGTGATATTGACATTTGTTGGATCTCTGTCTTGAGCATACAGCATAAGATAAGGAACTTTAAATGAAGAGAAAAATTGTTATCAAATTCCAGGATTTTTGACAAATATTCAAGGAGTGTTGATATCACCATGTAAAGAAAGCTAAACTCTATGTTCATACTGGAGAAATATTTGATTTGTTTTGACCCAAAAAAATGTATTAATAAAATAACTGCTAAATCACTGAACTTAGCTTACGTTTCCTACATCCCCGCGCTAATAAAACTCAGTGATACGTCAAGGACCCTCTGAACTCTTTCACGTACCCTTAAGGGTGCACGTATCACAGTTTTTTTTTAACACTGCTCCAAGATGTCATTTTGGTTATACACTGAATTACCGGTTACAGGAAGGATGAGTTGCAAATCTCAAACAGATGTGCGGATGATAATTTTTTCAACTGGTTTAATACTCCCCCTTCGCGTAAATGTGGGTACATTTACTATTTATTATACCCTACTCGTTTATAAACCATTAATGTAATTAATTATGGAGAGCCCGGAAGGATATAGAAGAAGTTGTGCAAAAAAATTGTATTTGAATTATTTTTTCCCCCCAGCGTTGTGACAGTGATACAAATAACCTATTAAATAAATTGTTTCGATTATGTGTGCAAGTAATTAAGTGTTTGTGCTTAACATCTATTTGACACTTAAATCGAACTTCCTGGAACTGATGGAAATACAAGCATCATGTTCTACAATCAATTTACCTACCTAAAATCATAGTGGAATATGGATTATCAAAAGGAAGCCATGGTAATTGATGACCTATAAAAACGACAAATAGTGAACATAGTAAAACTGTCATATAAATAAACTAGTGGATAGTTACAGTGATGGCTGCAGATTATTGCAATAAAATGTATTCTAAACATTTTATTGGGAAAAGGTATATATAAAAAGCCCTTGATAGACTCTCTAGTTAAAAGTGTATTCGTCAAAGAATATCAACTTTATATAGATTTTTTATTTTAAAAAAATTACAATTATTTACTCTTATTTTAGTCTTTTTTCCTATTCTATGGAATTAATTTTTGGTGACCTGGCGGTCTAGGGGTAAGGTGTCAGATTTCTATGCTGGCGGCCGGGGTTCAATCCTCGGTCCCGGCATAAATTTATCTGATTGCCAAACCCCTTCCTTCACCTCTGACAATACATCTTATGAATGTGGGGAATGCCAGGCCTACCACCGTGGTTCGGATTCCACGTTAAACTGTAGGTCCTTCATTTCATCTCACAATCACCCTACCATTACACATTAGCGTAAGTGCGTATAACCCGAACGGGTAGTAAGACGCGGTGCTATAATAATAATAATAATAATATATAGCTTTTTAGCTTTCGCTGTTTAATTTGAATCAAAAATTTATTTTTACCTTTCATGCCATGTTGAAAACTTTAAAAATATCATGTTTCCTAGATCTCTAACTACTTTGTTACACCAAACCACTCAAGTAAGAATCGAGTTATTATTTTAAACCAAAGAGAAATATTTTATTTAGCGATATAAGTTACAATTATACACAAATCGTGGTTTCCATGGAGATGTAAACAATAGATGATCTCAAAGATGAACCACAGTCCACAGAAGTAAAAATGGAATATTTTCTATGAAAACGGAGATTTAGTTTTAAGCTACTATTTTTTTTGTCGACATTAAGGAACACTAAGCTTTCAAATGCATGTTTGTTTGTCGAAATCAGCTGTCATTTTCTCGTAATTTATTACCTAAAACGCTCTTATTAAATTATATAAAAGATAAGATCACTCGAGACAGCATTTGGTGTCACAATTTTTTTAGCAAATTTATTTTTTATTTTAAAAAAATTACACTTATTTACTCTTATTTTAGTCTTTTTTCCTATTCTATGGAATTAAATTCCTATTTAACGATAATTAATGTGTGTATTCTGTATTATGTCCTAGATAATGAACATATTGTAATCAAAACTGGTGCAAACTTAGGATCCCCCACACTTCTTGTTTGTACTGTGTATCATCCTATAGGTGAACCTTCTGTGGTAAAATATCAAAATAAATTATTCCAATAATATCCAGCCACTGTAAAGTACCATGAAGCGTTTGATCACAGCAAATATTTTTTTAATTATCTATTTAAACTGGAGTCAAACAAAACTTTTGAATTATTCAAAAAATTTGTTTGAATTTGTCAAAATATCTATTTTGCACAAACATACTGCACAAAGAGTACTTAAGGTGTTATTGTTATAGGTGATATTTATTTCATTCCACTGACCTTTCTTACCTAGTAAAGGATATCTAGATATTCTAGAATCAGACTTAAAACTAATTTGAGCAAAACTTATCAAAGTTCACATACTTCTAAAAAAAGATATATTTTAAAAGCAGAACTCATGAAAAGCGTAATATTAAAATAAACCTAAATTAGTAAATATACATATTATAATATTGCTAAACTATAATGAAATTGTGTCCAAGATGACCAACATTTTAAAATATTTATTGTTAAGTTTTCCTTTAAATAATGTATGTATAGCAATGCTTTCATCATTTATTATATGTAATTTATTTTATACGGGACAAGACTGCCAAAAATTAATTAATCATAATCATATTTAAATTGCATTTAGCATATAAACTTATACTAAATGAATTTTACATAACAATAAAACATTAATTATTAAAATTGAAAAATGACACCTGGACACGGGAATCGAACCCGGGACCTTTGGCTTAGTACGCCAATGTTCTTACCACTGAGATATCTACCATCCATGGATAGCTCAGTGGTAAGAGCATTGGTGACTAAACCGAAGGTCCCGGGTTCGATTCCCGTGTTCAGGTGTAATTTTTCAATTTTCAGAACATGATATCTAAATGGTGTTATCCTCACTAAAATGCATAAATGATAGCTTCTGCTATTTGATTCATTAATTAATTATTAAGTTTGTATGTTTATCTTGCTATCTAGTGTTTTGAGTTTTCTCTCATTGATTATGTCAACCATTAAAAACTACCTCTTTTGTTTTTATGGACAATACCTCTGGCACTAAAGGTGTCCGAACTTAAGTAAATACATAAAGTTTTCATTCTTATTTGATGGCTAAATAAAAGTGTGCTACTAAGCAATCAGTCAAGCTGAGTGTTAATCAATATTATTGAATAGGAATTGTTCCAAAGTTTGCGGCTACCAGACTCGTTGATTAAAACAACTTTATTAGCGATCTAAAATAATACAGTCGTAGCCTCAGAACATTATTGATCTGTTTTTATCATTCTTTAATCCTTTTAACTATTATTATATGAGTTTATAGACTCGTCAACACAATGAGATGATTGGTGCAATATACTAAATATTAAAAATATGATAACATTACATATTAATATCAATAAATAGTTAAATAGATAAATAAACTATTTGATTAAAATTCATGTTTTCAATCAGTACATTTATTTTAAGAAGTTCCCAAGCTAAAATTTATCAAAAATTGTATTATAATATTATTACTAAGTTCAGTTTATAAATATCAAAATAAATTATATATTATAAAATTGAAATTTACTTATTAATGAACTTTATTGAAAAAAAAATTGAAAGAAAATATGCAGTATTTTATAAAAAAATAAACAACTATTTAATATTAATGAATAAAATGAGTTCTTAATCGTAGTAAATGACATATCTCCACTTATAACAAACAACTTATTGCAGCGTGAATAAACTATATTAATAGCTATGATGTAAAGTGAATCCTATAAAACGTTTATAGAATGTAAATACATTCTATACTATAAAACTTTTCAATTTATATAGAAACACATAATTTATGACTTCCTCTAACCTACATTTCAAGTATAAAGCTTTGTAAACTTAGGGGTGACCAAAGATAAAAGCAATAAGGAAATAACGCCGTTTTGTTATTGTTGTGTCAAAGTAGGTCCCATCAATTCATCGCTCAGGGCGGTACGAGGTCATTAACCCTCTTCGTCTTACTCCTGTCAGATCGATTCTAACCCTCTTTGTGAATAAACAACATTTTAATTTGAGTTACGCTGTGGCACTTATGAATATAAAGAGGATCAATACATTTATACAATAAAACTGTATGCTACCATCGTTTAACGGCAAGGCCATTATTCTGACTATGACTGTACATAAAGTCAGAAAACAAAGCGAAATGAATTATAGCTTTATATGTTCTCTGGTATTATTTACAATTTTAAAGTGTCATCTACAATTTACATAAAACACTTTTCTATTTATCAGCATTGTGTTTTTAACAAATCAACCCTAAACAAAAGGGTTCATTTTGGTCTAATTACCTTTATAATAATTACATTTTATAAAGTAATATAGAACTTAAGTTTTTTTTTAAATTACTGAACTAAATAGTAATATTGCAATAAAACTTTTGTTTGACTCTTAACAATATTTTAGTCATGTGAAAGATGGATCTATTTTTTTTTAGAAATAATAATCGAGTTACCTGATTCGGTGAAGGCGTCACACTCCCAATAGACTAGACTTGTGTAGACAGGGAGATCAGGGCTTGAATCCCGGTTGGGTGTACTGAGAGTGGTTTTTAATAAGTGGTTTTCCACTTTCCTTCCACGAAAATGTAAGTACATTTCCTTTAAATTCAACCCTCTTCATCCTTAGCGTGATTAGTACATATACATCCGCCT
Source organism: Timema shepardi (assembly GCA_902151425.1). Taxonomy (NCBI): domain Eukaryota; kingdom Metazoa; phylum Arthropoda; class Insecta; order Phasmatodea; family Timematidae; genus Timema; species Timema shepardi. The sequence continues at coordinate 164,791 of CABFVX010001265.1, read as the reverse complement.
CGATGGTCGTGTGATTTAACGCACTACTTTCGCAGGAGACTAGACTACCGATGACGGAGAGATCAAGGTTCGAATTTCAGTCGAATGTACTGAAGTTGGTTTTTCCAAAATTATTTTCCCCCTTACCTCCAAGCAAGCGCAGATACGCTTTCTATTAATATAACCTTCCTATTACCTAAAACCATTAGAGTAATTGATGCATAAGCGTATAACCCGAACGGGTAGTAAGATGCGGTGCTAAAAAAAGTACGTAGACGTAAACCTAAACGGGTATTAGGACGTGGTGCAAATAAAAAAGAAAAATAATTAATTTTTTAAAATCTGTGTTAATAACTACAAGGGTTGCATTATTATCGATAAACTGCAAAGTTTACTAATAAGGGTGACACGTTGGACCAATCGGCCATCGGTGCGGATCATTTTGAATAAATATTAATTTACTATTATAACCCAAATTATTTAACCCTTGACCTAATTAACGTACTATGGGTTAACTTAATAAATAAATAAAATACAAGTGTAGAGTAGCGTTCGCGTGATAGCATCCCACTAAATTGATCGATGACGTGTTGCATGTGATTTTCAGGTACCTTTCTAGGTTTGTGGTATGACTAAGACGATGAAAGTTGTTAGTTTCTTAGAAATATCTGGCCCTGAGAGGGTAAGAGGGGGATCGTGCGATAAAATCACAGGTCCCGGCACTTCTGCGAGTGCGATTACGTTTCCAGATAACTGCGCGTAGAAATGAACATAAGATATATTGTACCCAGGACCCATTAGACAAAATTGTCAGTAATCATTGTAAATGTACTGTTGTGCCCCTGGATCGCCATTCATTAGGGGCCGTCTTTAAATTAAGTAAGGCTATTTTTTTTTAAATGATTTTCGACCCTATTGCTCACGTAAAGGGTCGTAGCTTTTAGTCACTCTACCTCCTACCCCATTCCCACGTAAGAGATCGTAATATTTTCCGTCATCTCCTCCCCCTTCAATTTTAGGTATTTATTTTTACGATTTGGTAAATTAGATTGTTTCAATTGTTTAATTATTTGTAGACATAAGGTTTGGTAATAAGGCGAGTGATATAAAATTCTAGAATACTAAATTGCAGTAAGTAAAAGAAATATAAGTGAAATTTTATAGTTTAGTTATTTATTTTCTGAAAATTTGTTTTGTTTCACCATAAACATTTATAAAAAAAAACTTACGTAAGATGGATTCTAACCCCCTCGTAAGAAAACGTAAGAAATACCTAAAGACTCTCCCCCCCCCCTAAAATACCCTTATTTAATTTAAATATGAACCATTAGAACAAGCTCCCCCCATGAGAGTCGTGAGACGTCGTTAGGGGGGTAAAGGGGCTAAAACTTCGGTACAGTCCAATTTATGCACGCAGGAGATTTTTGATAGTTATAAAAGTTACTAAAAAAAGTTCATAAATGTGTGTGGAGGTCAAGCCATGTGATATGCAGCTATTACTTTTGTTAGATATTATAAATACCTATAAACAACAATAATAATAATAACAATAACAACTGAAATGTCATCAATGTTGCCCGCAAAGAATATGGTTGTATTTTCTAAAACTTTCTTGCTACCACAATCCAACTAAAACTTATCAGCCTCTTTGTTGTTGGTGCATGGATGTTTAACATGGTTGGTAATCCACACCGGGGGTCACATGATCTAAGACGACATTCTCGAAACGGAAAATGGAATGGTGCTGGGGGTAAGTCAAGGTTCATATATCTGCCGGATGCACAGAGAAACGGCTTTTCATAAATTACTTTTCGCTCTCCCTCTACGCAAATAAGGGTACATTTCCTCTAAAATGCTACCTTACTCGATACTGTATTCTCTTAATGAACGTATAAATTTCGCTCTTGCACGTTATAATAAAACAAAATTAACTAAATGGTATATTATTATTTTCAAGTTAGGAAATTTATTAAAAGAATACTTTGTATTTTTTCCTCTTTAAGTGGGCAAAAATTTGATCAAGTCCATTAGAGATATTTTTTTGGATAAATGGATAATATATTTTTTTGCTTCAGGTAAAGTAACATTTTGTTCGGTTTATGTTTTTATATTAATCATACAGTGATAAGATAATAATTATTAGAATATTAACAAATTTGAAAAAAACAACTGATCCAACCATTGAGGCTCTACAAAAATGCTTACATTTTCAAACAGACGAAATATGCCAACAAAAACTATATTTTTTCTGAATAAGGTCAATTTTTACCAACATTTTGATATTGATTTTTTTTTTCTGTTTTACAATACTTTGTCTATATTTTATACATATGGCTAAGTAAGAAAAATAGGGGCTTAATATCACATTGTCTGTTTAAGAATCGTTCATATTTCACTTAAATCATTGACAACAATCAATAATTATTTTGACAGATGGGCGCTGACTTGTCTGGCTCGTTCTGGAGATGGTTTGTAATCCGGATGTGTATAATCGTGTATCCCTCTCCAAAATAGTTTCCCATCATCTAGCTAGGGGAAATTGGTTCTTTTCCTTCAATAATTACCCTCCTTATTTTGTTACCATACCATTTGTATTAGGGCTTATATAGTTTAAGTTGTTAAGTGATACTACAATAGACCCACTTCAGTGGCTGAATGGTTCATGCGTCACCCTCGTGTTAGACTACTGAAGACTGAATGATTGGGGTTTCGAGTCCCGGACCGGTTTACTATATATAGTCTTTCCTAAACGATTTACCTCTTTATTTACACGTAAATACGGGTATATTACCTCTAAATTACTCCCTTTCTCATCCCTATCCCATTAGAGTATTTAACATATACGCGTATACCTGAACAGGTAGTAAGATGCGTTCATAAAAAAGATTATTAGTAATACTAAACAAAAACTAGGGGCTAGGCCTGCCTCAAACAGACGGGCAATTTTAGATATCACGCGAAGTCTGTTCCCTGTTATTTTTAAAAATCTATTTTTAGATTTTTCAAAACAGGAGTTTTCGTGATTTGTGTCCATGACCGTCAGGTTATCAGGATTTATCTAATTTTTTTTCTAAGTTTAAAATTTGTATCATAAATATGGCATGCTCCATAGGCCATAGCTATATCTATAATTCTAGCCATGTATTCGCAGTGTGCTTAATCCCCCATAAGGCCAACCCCTTGCAAATAAAATCCAGTTTTAATAATTTTGAGGGTTAATACAAATTAAGTAATCACTGTGTGAAGTTTCAGGTTTGTACTTTATCGGTTAGTTCGGGAAAAATTCTTAACAGACAAACACACCAAATGGCTCATATTATAGGGGCCACACGCAGTTTTAACGTTGTCGGCTAGTAAATGTTACCTCCAACTCCGTAATCAATAATTCACCATATGGATCGAGACTAATGCTCTCCATACAGAAGGACAACAGTATGTCCCGAGATATAGGTACCAACTTTGTCAAAATGTTTTACCTTTTCATTTAAATCATTAAACAATGTAAAAAGTAAAAAATATAAACACATTTAATAGTTGTTTATATTTGTATGTATAAATTAATCGAACACATTCTTTAGTTATTATAGAATGTGTTTATATTATTTTATACATAAAAATGTATAAAATTAATAAATGTGTTTATATTATTTTATACATACAAATATATACAATTATTAAATGTGTATATATTTTTTACTTTTTATATAGTTGGAAAATATAAAACCTCTTTATTCCCTATACCGTGGGAATTTTGAAAAATCCGGCCTTATTCCTTGTCTACATCATAAAAGGAACCTTTGTGCAATTTTCAGCTTTATAGGTCCAAGGGTTCGGGCTGGACGTTGATGAGTCAGTCAGTGAGTCAGAACTTTTCTTTATATAAATATAAATATGTAGATATATATTCTCATTAAATATACGAAATCTACCAAGCATATTTATGTGACTTTTTTGTTTGTTTGGTTGACTAAACTGTTGATAAAATATAATCATACATAAAGTTATAAATATTTTAATAATACAAAAACTAGAAACTCTATCATAGAATAGTTTGTTTGAAAAAATAAATCGTAATTTATTGTTTTAGCTATCCACTTTTTTTTAAATCTATTTGTTTTGACTCAAAATAAGCCTGACTGACTCATAACTTCCTTAAAATTCATAAATTTAATATAATACAAACTAAACCTACTTTCCCTAATCAAAATATTTAGTCAGATATCGAATCAAAATTTAACAAAAGCGTAGTGAATGGCAGATTCTATTTAGTATGGATAATATATTCCTTCACTCCTAGTCACAAGCAAGCAATTTATTTCAAGTCGTTATTACGAAATATTTGTTTAAAATAAAACGTATTCAATTAAGCAATAGATATTGATATCCACAATTCCAACAAACCTTTTAAATGAAGAGAAAAACTTGTCATTAAATTCCAAAACACCGTTGAAAAATATTCAAGAAATGTTGATGTCACCATGTGAAGAAAATTAAATTCTATGTTTGTACTGGAACAATATTCAATTTATTTTGGTCAAAAAAATGTTTTGCTATTAAGATTTCAAAAAACACTGACTTTTTCTCACGTCCCCTTCTATACCACCTTAACTAAGTCTTTAGTAACCATGATGTTAAACGTTAACATTTTTTTAATGCCGCTACTTACCCGCCTCGGTGGCGCAGTTGACTAACGCGCTTGTCGTGTTGAGCACGACTGCTGAGGACGGGGAGATCGAGGTTCGAATCTCGGTCGGGTGAACTGGGGGGCGGGGGGTTCCTAAATGGGTTTATACTCTCCCTCCACGCAAACGCGGGTTCACTTCCTCTAATTCAACCTTCCCAATTCCTAATACACTAGCATCATTAGTACTTAAAGCGTATAACCCGAACGGTTAGTAAGGCGTGGTGCTAAATAATAATAATAAAAATGTCGCTACTTGCTTGTCCTCGCCAAAAAACACGATACATACATGGTTGTCACAAATACCGACTTCTGCGCAATAGCACAGGGAGAGAATCATCCCAGCAAAGGTTAAAACACCTGCATACACACGGTAGTGTAATAAATAACCTTTACTAGCTCGTTGAGAGTTTTACTTTCTCATGTTGATAGGGTATGCATATTTGCATATCAATTCTGTCTAAGACCTCCATTAATATATATGTATATAATTTTTATATACATTATATATATATAATTTTTATATACATTATATATATAATTTTTATATACATTGTGGTACTAATATAAATAATAGTTTATAACTTCAAAAAATAATAATTATGGTGATGAACATTTTACGGTATATTATGATAAAAATGTTGAAATAGGTATTAAAGGTAAAACTAAAAAAAAAATTTAAGTCCAGAATTAAATGTCACAATATAAACTCTATTTTTTAAAAGGGGTTTTTAACTTTTTGACTTTTTGGGTAGATAAAACTTCTAGATCCATTATAATCTACTAATTTATCATAATAATAAATAACTAATTTTGAAAATTTTAAATTTTGAAAAATTGGTTTTAACGATTTTGTTCAAAATGGGTATCTTGTAAAGTATTTTATTTGCTAAGGAAGATAGTATATTTATATATATATTAAAAACATTTATTTTATAATAGTTAGTACTTGTAATAGATTTTGGAAAATTTAAAAATTATTGAAAAGTCATTCTACGATTTCATTTAAAATTAATGTCCGAAGAGTGTTTAATATGAATAACAAAAATTACGTTTGTTTAAAGGAATTCAAACAATAAAAAATTATAAATAAAATATTTTTATCTCAACATAGTTGTTGTCAAACTATGAAAATTATTAAATATTCAATATTATATGCTATGTATATCAGTACCCATATTTTTTTTAGGGTAGAGAATGTCCTACCTGCGATGACTTGGGTGAAGTCAACCAAAAGAAGAGGGAAAGGAGTTTATTTTAAATTAAATCTCTCTTTGACTGGTATACAGTTTGGTTCTTAACCTTTCTTGGGAAAATACATTATCAATAATACTTTGAGGGATTTTTTTCGGCCCATACACTCACTCGCCTTCGCCGCGTACCTGATGAGCTGTTTTATGGATTATGAGTCAGGGCTAACTAAAATGGTCACTTACGAGACCTTGGTTTTTTTTTCTCTTCCCTCGTCATGATTGAAAGTGATATCGACAAGTTGTTGGCAAACAAATGAAGGTATTCGGCCGACCCGCAGTGACCACTATCAATCGACGCGCATGCGTCAATCAGCATCCCCCCTTACCCCCCACTCGTCAGACACTGACCAATGTCCAGAGTCACGCTGGTGTTTTTAACTAGTGTGCACCAACCCCTTGTAATGGACAAGTCCACCTCCCGGAGCCCGGAGCGGCAGGATCATCCGGAAACCGACTTAGAAGTGGAGTATGAAGTGACGTTACCCATGTGGAACCTTCGTTGGTGAGTTCTTGGTTTGTGTCGCTTTCATACAATGCTTTTTTTTTACTTTTTTTTCATTACTAATACAGAATCAAATCAAAAATGTTTTAAAAAGGGGTTGTAAATCATATAACAGAATTAAATAATATTTTTTTTAAGTATCATTAATCATAATCTTTGAATCAAATATTTTGAAAGGAGTTTTAAATCAAAACTAATACATAATCAGGTGTTTTAAAATATAGTACAGATTAAAATTATATTTTTAAAACATGAACAAATCAAAATTTGTTTGAATAGGGTGTTTTAAATCATAGTATGAATACATTTAAAAAAAGTATAATCAAATCGAAAGCGTTATTAAAAGGGATTTTAAATCATAATTACAGAATAAAATCTTTTTTTAAGCATAATAAAATCAAAAATGCTTTTAGAAGGTGTTTAAAAAAATTGGCAATAACATAATATATGTACATTTATGAAAAAATAATTAAAGCACATACGAATAACACTCATATACTTTCAAAATATAACATTTTTAATGTGTGTTAATCATTTCAAATAAGTTTTTGTCTGGGTCATTGAGTCTGCACTCAAGATTACTATTATATTATTCGATAATTTAGTGCATTCGTTCTAAAAACAAAAACTATAAAGTCAGTCACCCCAACCATTCGGTCATCGGTGTTGACTATAGAAATAGTAGTTAAATCGTTGAAATAACACATTAAAATAAAAGTATATTTTAATTTTAAAAATGTATTATAAAAAATAGTTCAAACCTTTTTTTATGTATATGATACAGAACCAATAAATAAGGTAGTCAGGTTCATATCCATACTGGGCCTTTAAAGCTTGGTGGCTGACCATGGTTCCCGTTTTGAATTCACGTCTAAGTCACATTTAAAAAAATAGAGTTTCAATAGCTCCAGTTTAATGTGACCAGGCCCATTTAGGACTATCGAAATCTCAAACTACACAGACTAAACTAAAAAAATAAACACTTCCGTGTTATTCAAATAAATATTACTTTATTATTTCAAAGTAAACAAATCGTTTAGTAAATATACAAATATTTATTATTACATTAAATATATTTGCAAGCGTTCGTTATTCCTTGTTTTTGCACCATCGATTGTTTTTTAAAGCGTAGTTTTGCACTTTTAATCCATTCCATTCTTAGATTTTTGTTTGGTCGGAATATTCAGATCTAGGAAGTTGTTTCGCAACAAAGGTAAAGTTTTTTTTTAATAGGGGTAAGAGCACACAAGCAAAGACGTGGAAATAAAAACATAAAGTCTGTTGTTTTCTGAAAGGTCTTTTTCCCTACCAGAAATCTATTATATAGTAGGATATTGGTAGGAAAAAAGACCTTTCAGAGAGTAATTCCTACCGTGAATGGAATACACATAGCTTATGAGTTATGACTTATGACAGACAGGCAGAGTGACTTGAGGCCGAGCAGCCCGAGGCGGACCGGGGCTATCAGGGGAAATCCACTTTAGAACAAAGAAATTTGTTTTCAAAAGTGATTTGATACAACAATATAGGCGTCGAGCTCCTGATTGAAAAAGTATTTGCCCAGCCAGAGGCTTTCTCCTGTTTCAAAACATCCAAAACTTTCCGGAGAATATAATCAAAGGTCACAGTTGATATCCTTGTAACTTTAATAAAAAAAATTAAATAGTAAGTATATAATATTTTAAACCTTACTATTAGATCATAAGAAATAAGAACATTTTTACTTCATGCAGTAAGGGTGAAACCTTATTTGTGTGGGGGATTGTGTGGGGAAGGGGTGGATAACTTACAAAATGGTTTTAAGGACCTTTATACCCATCTAATATTAGAAAATTGCATGCTCCTAGAAGCCATTTGTAGTGACCCTCGTTTGGAGAATTTTTGAAAATTTTACTCTTTCAACAGCTATTTAAAATAGTGTGCCATCCAAATTCTTTGGAAATTGGGATACTCCTAGAAGCTATTTAGAGTAGTCCTCCTTCGGCCAATTTTAAAAAATAGTTGCGCTTAGAAGCTATTTGGAATGATCTTCAGCTGATTTTTCTAAGAAGAAAAAATTGTATGTCCTTAGAAGCTATTGAAGGTGATCTTCCTCAACAAATTTTTATAAATTGAATGCTTTCGGAGATAATTGGAATAGTCTTTGCTATTATTAAAAATACACATACATAAAGACGTTATTTGGAGTGGCCACTTATGGGTATTTCATTTAAAAATCGGATGCCTCCAGAATACCTTTAGAGTGACATTTGCCTCAATTTTTTTTTGAGAATTAAATACCTCTAGAATTTATTTGGAGCTGTCTTTCCCTGGCAAATTTTTGAAAAGTGAATCCCTCTATAAGCATTTGAAGTTACATACAAGACCATCTTTAAGCTTCATATTAAAAACTTCAGAAATTTTTGAAGGTGGGGAGAAGGGGCGAGGTGTTGTAAAAACACCTCAGTAGGGCTTGACCGGGATTCTAACCCCGATCTCTCCGTCTTTAACAAGCCAATAAAACACGAGATTGACGCTTTAGAGTTTAGACCATTAGTCCAATTAAGCGGGTTTAAGCTCATTAAAAGCTTTTTGAATGAACAGTAAACACAGTGTTGTTGTTTTTCGATTACCTTAGGATGTGTATACGCTAGCTATATCGGTGTGTAGACAGGTATACTCTCACCTTGTTTGAACACAATATGAGACTCCCTTCGGTGACCGCATAGTCTAAGGCATCACTCTAGCAATAGTCTAGACTGCCAATGACAGGGAGATCGGGGTTTTAATAACGGCCGAGTATACTGAGGGTGATTTTCCTTAATTGGTTTACACACATCTCTCTCTCCAAGCAAATGAAGGTACATATCCTCTAAATTCAGACGTCCTCATCCTCAACTGATCAACGAAATTAATACTTATGCATGTAGCTTGAACGGTTAGTAAGACGCGATTCTAAAAAATAATAATTGAAAATACCCTATGCCCCATTTTATGAGCTATACCATGTAATAACTAAACAATGTAAACTTGTTGGGGGGTTTTCCGGGGGAAAAAGAGGGTATCAAAAATATTATAATTAGAAATTAATATCGTGTTGATGTACCTTTAGTCTCCAACACTTTAGCCCCATACTTGTTGTATCCACTTACGTCTTGCAACCCATCCGGGCTAGCTACATATTAACACAAACAAGGTAAGGATGAAGAAGCTAGATATTTCAAAGTATCTTATAGCCTTATTTGCGTGTAAGGATGTTAAAACACCTTTTAGGAAACAAAATATCAGCACACCTGGTCCGGATTCAAATCCTCGGCCTCTTCGTGTATCGGGTAAGAAAATACTGAAGCCTTTGTCCACTTGGCTACTGGTGTGGGTTTCATCCTTAAAGTTTAATGTTATTGCTATTAGGTTTACTAGGGAGAAAATACGGCGGGGCTGGAGCTTCGTAGGTGCATCAATTATTCACCCAATAATCGACGAGCACCCACTACGTTGAAGGTGGGGGTGACAGAGAAGAAGAGGGTTGGGGTTCAACGCACGAGGAGCGGGGACTGAACTTAGGGCGGGATTATGCTATATTTATTTTATAAAGGATAAATATTTATTTGGTAAACTGTATGATAAATAGTTTACACAATCTTTGCTAAAATGTGTTATTATTTATTACTCCTCACATTACGGTACATCACATTCTATTCAAAGTTTTCATCATATATAATATCTAAAAAATTAAAGGCCAATTATGACAAAAATTTCAAACTACCGATGAATGAATGGGCCATGAAAATTTTAGGAATTTTTGGTCACGAAAGTTGCTCTACTAATTAAAAGAAAAACACATTTATGCTATTGTCTAAATGTGGAGTTTATGTCTTCATATTTTAGACAGGTAAATTTTTAACGGCTTTGAATGTATGGATTAAACCTTCAAATTTACTCTTTAAAAAAAAAACCTTAGAGCATTTTATATCAGGTATATTGGTGATATATCTTATAAAATATTTGTAAAATAGATTATTTATTATTTGATAAATTGTCTTAGATACGTCATATTTCTTTTATTAAAGGTTTTTTTAAATAAAATAAATGTAACAGTATAATTCCACCTATAAAGAGGATACTTATTATCTGTACACAAGCCGAAAGTTCACACTACGTCACACAAGGTAAGACAAGATATGCTCTACCATGTTGCTCTTTTAGCATCGCGTTTTACTGCACGTGCGGGTTATTCGCTTATCTACTTATTACGCTAATGGTTCGAGGGATTAGGAAAGTTATTTTTTGGGTTATTTCTTAAAAATACATTTGTAGTAATTTTACTGAAAGCATATAAAAAATTAGCATGCTACGACATATGCTTATTTAAAAATAAAAAAACAATAGTTTTTATTTTCATTGATGTTGTGCGATGTTATGCTGTGGGATTTTGTGTGTATTCAGAAACGGAAGTGGGCCGGTATTCTTATAAAATAAACAATCAACCTAGCAGGGTAGGACGTTGGTTGTATGTATAAACGGAAGTAGGGACGTATTCTAATAAGATAAACAATCGACCTAGCAGGGTAGGACGTTGGTTGTATGTATAAACGGAAGTAGGGACGTATTATAATAAGATAAACAATCGACCTATCAGGGTAGGACGTTGGTTGTATGTATAAACGGAAGTAGGGACGTATTCTAATAAGATAAACAACCAACCTAGCAGGGTAGGACGTTGGTTGTATGTATAAACGGAAGTAGGGACGTATTCTAATAAGATAAACAACCAACCTAGCAGGGTAGGATGTTGGGTTTATGTATAAACGGAAGTAGTGACGTATTCCGATGAGATAAACAATCAACCAAGCAGGGAGAACTACTGATTGCCGAGCCTGTTAGGAGAGGAAGGGTTCAAGGGCCAATATTTGGGTAAGTCTTCACAAGTACACTGTAAACGTCAGTTTTTTTAGCAAATTCAAATCTGTGATTATGAATAAATAAATAAAATAATAACATAATCCAAAGGCTAGGCTTTATTAAATAAACAACATATAAAGCCAAGTCATGAGATTAAGAATTATTAAAAGAACAATTAGCCTTAAAGGGAGGTGTAAAAATCACGAGTTAAAGTCTGTATTTTTTCAGTCTTGGTCAAAGTTCAACGACTTGAATTTCTTGAAGGTCACAAGTTCTGTTTTAAGATATATGTTCCGGGGAATAAGCGAGACGTGAACTCTTGTGTTCAAGTCTGCTGACGTCATCACGACCGTTATTGAAACGCGCCTTAACATGACTTTTAAAAACAAACGGAAACCATAGTACATGATTAATGCTGGCGTGGAGGGCGATCGAACTTGGGTCTACTAATCTTACACGCCCACGCTAGTCTCGCGGACACTGACCTTCACTTGTCGCAACCAGCGCCGCGGCCGAGTCAAATCCAATAGACCTGGATTCGATAACCGAAGTGGTTTCTTTCTCATAGATAATTTATTGTAATCTTAAAATATTTTCTACTTCTAGAGTATGGCGAGATTTTGTAGATTGATGTGGTGGCCCTTAAAAAATAAAAAAAAGTGTGGATTAACATCATTTATATCCCTTTGTGTCTGTTTGTCCATCAGTATGTCTCTACCAAGGGCTACAGTTTAAACGGCTTAATGGATTTTGTTCACACTTGGTATTCAGATCATCATGTATTTAAGCGAAAATATAATTTTAATTCTAGACATATGACTATGGGTAGCTTACTGATGACTTATTTTTGAAAATTATATATTTTAAATTACCTTTGCAATAAATTGTTCAAAAATGGCTTCAACAATTTGGCTCTAAATTTATATCTGCTTATGATAAATAATACTCTATATTATTTTGAAGAGAAAAGTATTTTAGAGTAGCTTAATGATAGGTCAAATGATTTTTGAAAATCTGAAATGGTTTGAAAATTGTTCTAAAGATTTTTTTCAAATTGGGTATTAGGGGAGTATTTATTCTACATTATAAATAACACTTTACTTGTCTCCGGCGAAAAATTAATGTAATGATGGTTTACAAATAACAGGGCCCGGATTTTTATGACATGTCATTTTTGTATATTCGTAAAATACATTGCTTATAAGTAGAAGTGTACGTTCTGAACCGGCTGATTATATTAGAACATGACTTATGAACTAACTTTAATCTAGATCAGACACATCTCAGCTAGCCCCTGGCTATTGATTCATCCCTGTGAAAGCGAAAACCCACATTTAAACAATAATAGCTAATCGACCATGCCGGGAATCGAACTTGGGACCCTTACCTCAGCATAAAGACACGCTACCAAATGATTTAAAGTGTCGGACTAGTCTTCTAAAAAAAATTGTCAAAAACTCAGGGCTCATAAACGAGTTAGATAAGGAAGCCGACATGGTTTCTCTTACTGAAAAAATCACACCATCTGCTTTGTGGATACAATAATCTGGTTCTTACCCTCACTCACGTACGAGCCAATAGCGAGCTGAGCCGAGTCCCACTGACGGCCCTGATGAGCCTAGCCAAACTTATCTTGTCAGACGCCAAGTCCAGCTCGTGACACCTCACTCAAGTACGAGTTTGGGTAGTTGGAGACCGAGACAAGGTGGACCCACGAGCCAGACTCCTACGTGGATGCACCCCACATCGAGGCTGGGGGCGTGACTGTTGAGGCGATATGTTCTATCTAGTCACCTTCAGAGATTCTGAAAGTTTGAATCCCAGTCTGGGCGAAATTTCATACTATGTTTTAATGAATGACCAATGGGATTATATTCAGAGAAAGGCGATTAAAATGAACTGAGCCACACTAGCGGACGCGTGGTATAAATGCCAATCTAACTTATTCTGATTTACCGTGATGTTAAGGTTGGGTCATAATCCCACCTGGGTATACGGAAGACGGGGTTTCTTAGATTGATTCTCCCTCTACCTCTACGTAAATGCTTGTACATTTGCTTTAGGTTCTATCTTTCTCATTCTTACTAAATTAGCACGACTAATATATACGTACAATCCGAATGACTACCAAGACGTGGTCTAATTTGTTTCGGTGGCCACATCGTTGAAAATCTAAAGCTTCACTCCTGTTATATATTGTAGTGTCGACGAATGAAAGTTTGGGGTTCGAATCCCGGTCGGGTGTACTATGAGAGGATTTTCTTAAAAATGGTTTACCTCTTTCTCTGCACACAAATGTGGGTACACTTCTCCAAAAATCAACCTTTATAATTCCTAACATATTAAAATAATAGTGCATATCCCTAAAACGTGCATGGGTAGTGAGATGTGGTGCTAAAATATACATACTGGGTACCTATAGTTCATTTGCAGTAAAACATTTTTGATTCTAAGTCTAAGGGATATTAAAAAAATATCGAAAAATCAAATGTTCGAATTAATTATTTTCATGGGGATCTAGGCAGATAATACATAATAAATCAATAACCTAAAAATATGCTACATATAACCATACACGCATTTTATTTATGTTTTATATAAAATGCATTTACATAATAAACACATACATACAAAAACCAAGAAAAATTTAAACACATATAAAAACTTGGAAAAATTAGCATATGAAAATTGCAGAATTAAATCAGAATTGATGAAAGCTGAGCCAGCACATCCCCTTAATTAGTAAACCTGCTCGCCGGTGGTGCATAACTCCCCACTCTCTCATTTATTATGTGTAGGCTAACCTTAACTTATTGATATTTTCAGAATTTGGGTTGATTTAATAAACATCGTTATGTTAGTTTTTAAATGAGTACAAACTTGAAAAATTTAACAATGTATAGACTTCGAAATATTCAAATATTTCCTTCTACAATTCGAATTAAATGTTAATTTTTTTATTATTGATTTAAATAAAAACTTCATGGGAAATCATGGTGGGTTAAAATTATACAATTTTTCAAATTAGACGATGTCAAATTAGCCAGATCCTACTGTATATGAATAGTTATGGACCATTGCGAGAAATTTAGGCCACGAAAATTTTTCTAAGTTGTGTTTGAGATAATCTATTGGATGTCACACGCGATAAAAATATATACAAAGTACTGTATTGTTTTTTGTGCAACGGTGCGAGAGCTTATGGATGATCCATTTTTTTCAGTAAGTAGATCTAAGTTTACCATGACATGACAGAACTACTTAAGCTTAACCACCAAAATATAATTTAAATCTATAGAGTTTTGTTTGGTTTGAAAAATTGAATTTGAAATGGATGATTATTTTGTTTATTAGTTTAATTATATATATGAACTAAAGGTATCCTGGTTGAAGTTGGTAAATGTACTGTACAAGGTTTGATTAAAATCCGTCGAGTAGCTTAAAAATTATAAGTCTATTTATTTCTCATCACATGTAAAGGAAAAAATATCCTAAATAACGCTTGTGTGTCCAGGGCAAGGTTTAGCACGCCAGTCCAAGACCACGCGCCGGTCGATGCACTTCCGGTCTTATTTCCTTCAGTAAGTTAAGAGCGGCCAGTGGATAGCGTGCTGGACAGGGGCACTGACCCTCCACCCCTTTCCCCCTTTCTTACTTATTATCTCGGATCAATACATTGACCATTTTTGGACAGTTGAAAACGTAATCTTCAGACTAACTAAATTATTCGCCATATAAATACATAATACAATAATCAACTAGTTGTTTTTACACTTTATCGGTGACTGGTCTTATAGGTTCGTTCATTTTTTTAGACCTAATATAAGTTGTGTATTTTGTTATATATTATGATGGTATTGAACTAATTAATGGATTCAGACATAGATTGCCACACTCACTTTACTTTCGGGAAACATCCTTATTTATTCCTTTGGTCCATCATTTAAGAATCAGAGATATCCAATTTAAAGGTTTAAAATAAAAATAAATAAAAAAGTCAACTACAACCTAGATTGAGATGCCAATAGTCTGGGTGTCTCCCTTTTAGATTACTAAGCAAATCTGAGGTAACTAATGTAATGAAACGGATGTAAAAAAATGCCAAGATTATTAATATTAATATTAACACCACGTTTTACTACCCGTTCGGGTTTTACGCGCTTACGCTAATATGTAAAAGTAGTATGATTGTGAGATGAAATAGAGGACCCACAGCTTAACGTGGAATCCGAACCACGGTGGAGGCCTGGTATTCCACACATTCACAAGTTGTGATTAATACACGTATTGTCATAGGTGAAGGAAGGGTTTGGTAATCAGATGAATCTGTGCCGGGACCGAGGATTGAACCCCGGAGCGCCAGCACAGAAGTCCAACACCTTACTCCTAGACCGACAGATCACCAAATGGCATAAATAACCCCAAAACCACATTTAACTAATTTTTACTAATAGGTGTGTAAATATAGTATTTCATATGTGCATAATTAATTTATAATTATTTCATTTATGTGGCATATTTCAACTGTGTCAACTTGATACAATTTTGAATAAAAACCTAGCTAAGTTTAATTCTTGGTACTTAAAATTAGTGTAAAGCTTTGAGCTCATACTTTGAAATAATAAAAGTGACCTGACACTAAGAAAATATATTTATGATATAATTTTTAAATGTATAAATTATTTTGGTGGGGGCAAACTATGGATTTGCTGTGTTAATAATATCAGTTAGTTTCAGTTGCAAGAACTAAATTTGACCAGAATTAGTTGAGACTTAATTTTTTTTTTAATATTTGTATATTCGGGCACTTCGTTATATATTTTTTTTAGCGCTGCGTCTTACTATTCATTCGGGTCATACGCTTATATACTAAATACGTTAGTGATTTCAGGTTGAGGAAGATTATATGTATAGGAAGTATACCCGCATTTGCGTTTAGGTAGAGTGGAAAACCACTTTGGCAATACCTTCCTCAGTAGATATAACCGAGATTCAAATTTCGATCTACCCATCATCGGCAGTCTAGTTTACTGTGAGAATATCGTCTTAGACCATGCGGCCAATGAAGCGGGTCACTTAGAATTCAATGCTTTGTTTTATAGAACCATAGATATTTTTAAATAAATTGCTAATGCTGGGCTCGAAGTAGGATTAAAAATTATACCGTTAGATGTCCTAATGGTTACCTATGAGTCTATGATTGTTACAAGTTTGGTTGAAATCGGTGGTTTAGTTCAAAGGTTACTTATAAGGTACATAAACACACACGGTTGTCAAAATATTACAAACTATGAGATGGGATGTTTTATGAAAATAATACAGAGGTTTTTTCAAGAAAAACTACCTAAATTGTTATTAGTTTTTTTTAACAAAATTAATATAGGCGTATTAAAAACTTACCAAACTGGGAAATACTTTTTGATCACAACAAGTTTTTAGATTGCGGTTAAAATAGTGAAGTTGGTAGGGCATGTGTATGTCTATTGAATGGAGAGTAAACCTAGGTGGTCTTGGGGTAAAGTGCTAGTCTCAGGACCCAATATTCGTGGGTTCAAACCCAGCTGAGGTCGTACGGATTTTTCTTGAGGGATAAAAATCCGTAGCACAACTTCCTTTGGAGGGATGTTAGCCGTCGGTTCTATGTCAATTGTGGCTTGTAAAATAACCTTGGGAGGTATTTGAAAATTCCATTCCTGGTAAATTTGGTAGGCCCTTTTACTCTCACTCCTGGAAATTCTCGTGTGCTAATATAATCAGTTGGTTAAGAAAGTGCACGTACTGAACTTGCATAATATTTTATTTTTATTACCTGCGTATGTTTAGCCTGGCGAGCTAAAAACATGTTATTTTGGTTTAGAATTTAGAATAAATATATCTGTCTTTGCGTAGAGGTAAAATGGAGTATCACATAATGAAAAACAAACCTCATTGTACCAGGCTGGGGGTCAAACCTCGACCTCTTAGTCACCGGCAAAGCAGAGTAGATAAGTCTAAAATGTACTCCTAGAGCCCACCAATGCGGGCAGAACCTATGATGAATAATGATGATACATACACACATACCTAATCAAGCCGTTCCCTGACAAGGTAGGCAAGAAAATGTGCATATAGCTCGAAAAAAACTCAGTAATTAATCCAGACTCACAAGCTTTATCCATACTTTTATATCCTTGCGTACTCCCTTCGCTTCAACAACATCTATATACCGAGTCAGGTATTATATTTTATATTTAAAACATCTAATGTTTCTCTTTTTCACACATTCACCACATTCTACCAAATTTAGCTACGTATTACATGGTCTACCCCTTCCTTTTGATCCACACACTCTACCTTCATATATTTACTTGGTCACTCAACCCACACTCATCCTCTCAAAAAGCCCAAACCACCGTTAGACGCTTCCTTCACATTGACCTATTGGATTCCCTTTCAAACTACACTCCTTCAGCACCCATTCATTACTGATTCTGTTCTTACAAGCTTTTCCACATATATTTCTTATAAATAACATTCCAAGCTCATTCACCGCTCTTGTGTTTCTCCTGACAAACCCGCGCTTCACATCCATAAAACAATGTTGGCATTAGCACACTTTTATACGGCAAATTGATAATTTCAGTTTAGATTTTTTTTTTTACTTTATTGCTGGCTTGTCGTAGGTCTCAAGACCATTGGCCAGTGCGACATACGACAGACCAGAACCGAAATGTACACAATCACCATAAAAACACATATAATAATAAAAAAAGCTAAATAATGATAAATATTAAGGATTAATTACAAAAAATAGGACATAATAATTACTAATGATATAGATGATAAAAATAATAAATATATAATTTGATAGTATTAAAAGCATAATTATTTAAAAATAATATTGTAAAGAATAATAGTAATTATGATAATTATAATGATTAGGATGGTAAAAATAAAATAAATAAAACCATATATCAACAAAGATGTGTACAGCATCCTGTTGCCTGTGCTATAGGTTTTCCCAATCCATTGTGACTAAAATAGTCCCCACCCCATACCACTTCCTTGTAAAACAGAGCGGCTGGGGTTTATTGATGTGTGACGTCAGGTTTACCTAGCAACGGGAGAAACTCAAGTCAATAGTTGCGGTCCGTTGCGAGAACTTTTGGCCACGAATATTTCTCAGTTGCATTCGAGTTAATCTAGTGAGGGTCACACGAGATAGAAATCTATACAAAACATGGCGTTTTTTGGATCTATGGTGCGAGAGTTTATGGAGGATCCATTTTTTCAGTAAGTAAATTAAGTTTACTATGACTGTTATACATAAATAGACAATACAATAAGTTAGCTACGTTAGCTTAACCCCCAAAACATAATTTAAAGCTACGCAATTTTTGTTTGAATAACTTTAATTTGAAGTGTATTATTTTGTTGCATAGGTAGTTTAATTTAATACGTGTAGGCTACACAAATGTAGATTAACAATTTAAATAATCTTTTAATACTATGTTTATAACAATAATGATCTAATTTAGTGTGTAGGTTTAATTTAAATACAAACTTTGAACCTAGAACAATAATTGGTTTGCGCGTACTTACTAGACCTACACAATCATTAATGTTTAATTTAAGAAACATATTATAGCCACTTTAAAGGGGGGAAAACCAATGATCTCTTTGTACCCTCTAAAACAATTTTACAATTCAATGGATTTTTTACAAAAACTGATAGTGTAAATAGCTATCCAGGAGGACACCTTCAAATTTTGTCAAAACTAGATTCCACATTTTAAAATGCGAATGGGAAGAGAGCCAAATTATGAAAAATATTTAATCTTTGCATTTGAATAAATCATTATTTTCGAAGTTTAGTCCTAAGTATTTAACCTATGTTCTGTTTTCTTTTTATATATAAATAAAATGCCCAAGATATATGGGCGAATATAAAAAATAGTTTAATAATAGTTTGAGTTGGTTACAAAGTCATGATAATATAATCCATAGATTTGAAAATTAGTTTTAAAATACTTTTAATAAAAGTGAAGGATCACAAAATGATTTAATTTGACATACGATTTTATATCATAGTATCAGCCATCAATGACTCAAATTATTTAATCCGATGCTAAAGGAGGAGGACACCTTTTGATTAAATATATGGCCATTCGTTTGAAATTAATATATGAAATCAAACACAATATGCATCCCTACTCGCCGATGTGGTTTGTTTGAAGTCCTGAATGATCTTGGCCATTGTCAATATTTACTATATTATTTTTTTAGGATCTTACCCCATCAATCAAACCGATCATGAGGTGAAAATATAATAAATTGCATCCTGTTGTGTGCCAGCAGTCCTGCCAGTCCTCACTCCGGATTCCATCAAGTCGCTCGCATGATGGACTCTCTCATATTGGACTCGTTCTCACCCTTCACTTTCACCAAAATCACTACGACCCACAGACCTGTGAAAACCTCGACGTTGAGGCGATCCACGGCCACCCAACACCCTCAGAGGCAACACTCGCACAGGCCGAGCCCTGTGAAACCGCAACACCCCTCTACACATCAAGGTCAGTCGCACTGCAGGCGTAGTCAATTTTTGGACATTACTCCTAGACTGCGCATCAAATATACTACCGATAGTAGGAACATTTTATAGAGCCTGAAGTGGTTACCTGGAGGTCTAGGGGTAAGGTGACAGACTTCTGTGCTGGGCTACGGGGTCCAATCCTCGGTCCCGGCACAGATTTATCTGATTGCCAAACCCTTCTTTCACCTCTAACAAGACGTGTATTAATCACAACTTGTGAATGTGTGGAATGGTAGACTTCCACCGTGGTTCGGATCCCACGTTAAACTGTAGGTCCTCCATTTAATCTCACAATCACCATATCATTACACATTAGCGTAAGTGCGTGTAGCCCGAACGGGTAGTAAGACGCGGTGCTATTATTATTACTACTACTATTATTATTACTATTATTATTACCGCGTCTTACTACCCGTTCGGTTTATACGCACTTACGCTAATGTGTAATGATAGGGGGATTGTGAGATGAAATGGAGGACCTACAGTTTAGCGTGGAATCCGAACCACGGTGGAGGCCTAGCATTCCCCACATTCACAAGATGTCTTGTCAGAGGTGAAGGAAGGGTTTGGTAATCAGATATATCTGTGCCTGGACCGAGGATTGAACCCCGGACCCGCGTGCGGTGCTAATAATAATATAGCCTGAAATACACTGACATAGCTGACGTTATGCCAGAAGACAATAAATATACTACTATTAAACTGCAGATTAAATAAATCATCATATCGCAACAGACTAGACTAGACTGCCAATGATAGCGAGATCGGGGTTCAAATCCTGGTTGGGTGTACGAAGGGTTATGTTCCCTAAATAGTTTTCCAATATACATCCACGCAAATTTGGGTAAACTTCCTCTAAATTCAACCTTCCTCATACTTAACTCAATAGCGTAATTAGTATAGAGGCGTATAACCTGAGCAGGTAGTAAGACGTGGGGCTAAAAAACCATTAATGGGCGAAACCTGTTCTGATAGCCTGGAATACTCTGGCTTAGCCCTTAACTGACGTCACAGTCACAAATTGCATACTATGTAATGATATGGAATTATACATATCAATAATTTATTATTCAAATCTTTATTCAAATCTTTATTCAAATTTACGATATTTTAAATGAGAGCGGTTAGTAAGATTTATTTGTGTTAAGTTGTTAAGTTTCACGCAATGGTGACATCCTTCTACTTCTCTGTTTAAATAAGACAACGCAGTTTTGTGGACAGAAACGCACCTGGATGACCACACCTTTTTTCTTTTGGGAAGCTTCGAGAAGGAAATGTCGCTTTATATACCCCTTCAAAGTACGCCTATCTTCACTTTCCTTCCTGACGAGGTGCCGTGTAGGTGGAGTTTATGACATCTTACTCTGTGTTCTAAATCTCACGTGTCGGGAATTATACTGCATATAACGTAATAGTCGGGCTTTAATTAAAATCTACGTGTGAAATATCTAGCAAAAAACTGTTTATCTACTTAAAATAAAAATAACTATAAAACACCAGAACTTTTAATTTATAAAATAAGACATCATCCCTTTTTAATTATTATAATACAGAACAGAAAACTTGGATCCAATTCAATCGTCATATCAAATGTTACCCTAATTGTGGCGTACAAACATTAATATATCAGGATAACTCTTTTAAACGTTACAACTACTACTAGAGAGCGCGTCAAATATACAACTGACGATATAAGCATGTTCTGCAGCCTAAAATACACTGCCTTAACTGACGTCACAACCATAACAATAGACATGGTACTCCAAGACCAGTAATCTATGATAAT
The DNA here is from genome assembly GCA_902151425.1 of Timema shepardi. Lineage (NCBI taxonomy): Eukaryota > Metazoa > Arthropoda > Insecta > Phasmatodea > Timematidae > Timema > Timema shepardi. Next base: position 143,134 of record CABFVX010001265.1, on the reverse strand, counting down.
AAAATGAAGAATTTGTTTGTCTTCCATAAGCAGAGGTCTTAAATTTAACTCTGTATAGATATGTGCTTCTTGAAGCAGGAATTTTAAAATTGGGATTAAAAAAAATAATCAAAAACTGGTTCGGAAGAAATAAAATGAAGATATTTTTATTCTCTCTTATTTAAGCAAATAAAAGCGTTGCCAGGCGTAACCACGAATGTACTGCCAGTTACAGGGGCAATGGCTAGCCATGAGTGATCTAGATCAGTGGTTCCGAAACTTTTTAGACCAAAGGAGCATGTGTACCAGAAAAAAACATGCTAGAGCCCTCAAATATATTTTACACTAAATTCATGAACATTCAACAAGGACATTTAAATATTTTACAAGTAAAAACTTGTATTATACAAACGGAAAAAAAATCACATGTCCTGTGTGAGCTTTTGGCCAATATCCTTTATTCAAATTTGAAAAAAATTGGCAATCCTAATTACTCGTGCTATTTTATAATGTAAAAAACAAATAAATAATACTATAACATTGCCTTATGGAGCCTTATATAATAATTACGGCAGAGTCCAGTTTGAAAAAGCTGGTCTAGATTGTATTACGTATACTTATTGGTTGAGCTTGGAATGGATGAAGTAGCTAAAAAAAACAACTTTCCCATCTGTATTGGGTTCAAATAAAGACACCAAAAAATAAATTATGGTTGAGTCCACCAAAGGAACAATGGGTTGACAAGTACCGTCTGAGACCCTATAAATATTAGTGAAATCCTAACCATTCCTATCTATTCACTGAGACCTTGAGGATACTTAGACTGTTGCTCATGATTATTAGCTTTTATTATTAACGTAAGGATTATTAAGGTGGGGATGTAGGTAACGTGAGTAACGGGCAGTATTTTAACAGTTTTTATATAAAACATTTTTAAGCCAAAAGAAATAAAATGATTCTCCAGTAGAAACATAGTCTAATTTTCTTCGTAGGGTGATCTCAACAGTTATTGAATATCTGTCAAGACTGTCCTAGAATTTGATGACATTTTTCTCTTTATTTGAAAAGTTTCTCATCTAATGTTCATGAGAGATAGTCAACAATGGTTAATATCGCCATGTGTAGAAAATTAAGCTCTATGTTTCTACTGGAGAAATATTTTATTTATTTTGGCAAAAAAATAAAATCTTTTGTTATTAAAAAAACTAAATACTGCCCTTAAGTCGGGTTCCCTACACTCTCACATTAAGATTGTTCATTAAGTTTTGTACAGTAAATACTTAAAAGTATACATGAGCATTGGCTGTAATTTTGTGGTTGCAGAAGGTTACCCATCCTCGTCAAGCACCGATGCGAGTCGAAATCAGAAATCCAGCAACAACTCTCCTCCAGCCTCGGACAAGTGGGTCGCGTCACTGAGAAGGAGAGACCCCGAGATACAACCAGCTCTCCCTGCAATCAATCCTTAGAGGACGGTAAGAACACAGTTACTCTCCTGCAGCCTCGGTACAAATGGGTAGCGTCACTGAGAAGGAGAGACCCTGAGATACAACGACCCCTCCCGGCACCCTGTAATAAATTCTAGAGGAAGGTATAATTACAGTTTTGATAGATACATTAATATTTTAACAAAATAATTTAGTACTAATTATGTACGCATTTGACCTTTGGCGACAGGATTAGGATTTAGGAGAGTAAATTTTAAAATATAATTTAGGGCCAGCGGTACATATACTGTAGCGGACAGAGTCTGCAGGCCAAAGATTGAATCACTTCAGATAATATTGATTTTGCTTCCCTTTACTCTGAGATTCAAAATAAAATAACACCTTTCAGGTTTGTTATAACGTTTTTTTTATGTTAGTATTTGATGGTATAATCGTGTGTGTGCACGCATGCACAGCAGCTGTAACCCCCAGCTGATCCCCACCAGGAAGTCCCGCTCCGTGGACCGCCTGCCGCGGGCTGTAAAGGACCGCCCTGCCCCCGGCAAGACACTGCCGCCCCCGCCGCAAGACAGTGGACCTCGGTCCACCGCCAAGAAGTTGGAACAAGGATCGGAGCAGGAGGTGGCAGGGGACGAGGAGAAGGAAGAGCCGCGAGTGTTCAACCCGGCGGGTTTTGAGGCGCACCTCGTCGAGACGCTGGAGAAAGATATTCTGCAGAGGAACCCCGACGTACAGTGGGTCAAGGTTGCGGGACTGCACGAGGCCAAGGCTATACTACAGGAAGCCGTCGTACTGCCTATACTAATGCCAGACTTCTTTAAGGTTTGTCATGGTTTTAATTGGATTTTACTTTCTCATGTAGAAAAAGTATTGTAATCTCTAAAAAAAAAATCCTCGAGATTGTTTTGATTTTAACCTTAAATAGGGAAGAAGGGCGATTACTGATAACTGATTTTTTTCAATTAATTTTTTTTCGAAAATGTCTAATAGTTTTTTCAAGATAGGTTTCTAGGGAGTGTTTACAAGGTAAATAATACTTTTTTTTAATATTCATTAGAAGATTTTTTTAAATCCCTACAAAAATTTTGTTTGAAATGTATATCTGAATATGTTACACATGATTATATAAACCCGCCTCGGTGGCGTAGTTGACTAACGCGCTAGTCGTGTTGAGCTCGATTGCTGAGGACGGGGAGATCGAGGTTCGAATCTCGGTTGGGTGAACTGGGGGGGGGTTCCTAAATGGTTTTCCATGCAAATGCGGGTTCATTTCCTCTAATTCACCCTCCCAATTCCTAATCCATTAGCGTAATTAGTACTTAAAGAGTATAACCCGAACAAGTAGTAAGACGCGGTGCTAAAATATATTATTATAAAAAAACAATGTATTTGATTCGCTGAAGAAAAATTATAAGGGCAGTTAACTAATAACTTTTTTAAACATTTCTATCTTAATTACAATATATTGCCTAAGAAAGTGTTTTGTATATTTTTATTTATTTGAAGTATTTATCGTGCACTATCTAAATCTACTGATTATATCAGATCACGACTTATAAACTATCTTAAATCTAGAGCAGTCACCCCCGCCCCTTTCCCCCCATCCGTACATTCATCACTGTGAAGGGATAAACCCACATTTCACAAAAAATAAATATTTCGGCAATGCCAGGAATTGAGCATTGGATCCTTAGATCAGTAGACAGACTGCGCTAAGGTGTTGGGCTTAATAGATATAGTGAGTAAAACAAGGGTTATTAATAACTTTAAATGATAAGACAAGTTGGGTAGATAAGAGGAAATGTGACTTCATTGTGATTTAGGGATATTAAGAATAAAAACTTACGAGGAAAATCAAGTGTAAATAAACTATTCCCAAAGCTACTCGACTAGGATTCGAAACTCAATCTTTTCCTATAAACGCTAACCAAATGAAATAAGAATGTTATACCACTCGGTAATCAGAGAGGTTGTGAATTTATTTTTAAGGATGTCATATACTTTTGTGAAAAAGTCTCACACTGTAACGTTTATAATTATAATTGCAGCTTTACTCTTTGAAACCTTAAATAGCTTATAATATAGGTTGTGGGTATTTGTAGGCCATTAATCTAGGAGTGTAGGGAAAGGTAAGTGTTTTTGCAGTCTCAATAGCAAAATTTTTTTGGCCAAAATAAATCAAATATTTCTCCAGTAGAAACATAATTTAATTTTATTCACATGGTGATCAACTGTCATTGAATATATGTCAAAGGTGTCCTGGAATTCAATGACAACTTTTTATCTCCATTTAAAAACTTGTATTATCAATGTCGCTATGCTCATTACAGATATTCAACAACTGTTGATATCATCATATGAATTAAAACACTATGTCTTTATTATAGCAATATTTTATTTATTTCGGTCATAAAAAGAAGTTTTTCTATAAACGCTGCATAAACATAGGTCTTAATTTGTGTTCCCTAAACCTCCTCCTTAATGTTGATTGTGTTGAATGGTGGGACTTGGTGATGAAACTTTTCCGCAGTGACGTATTGCAGACTAACAAGTAGGACTAGGAGAGAGGGTTCGGTCGAGGGAGGACGATGTTACTGTTGATGGTGGCACTTCCAGAATATTGTTAGTCGTGTCTGTCCCCCAGGGTATTCGCCGGCCATGGAAGGGTGTGTTGATGGTGGGACCTCCAGGCCCATGTTTACAGAATATTGTTAGTCGTGTCTGTCCCCCAGGGTATTCGCCGGCCATGGAAGGGTGTGTTGATGGTGGGACCTCCAGGCCCATGTTTACAGAATATTGTTAGTCGTGTCTGTCCCCCAGGGTATTCGCCGGCCATGGAAGGGTGTGTTGATGGTGGGACCTCCAGGCCCATGTTTACAGAATATTGTTAGTCGTGTCTGTCCCCCAGGGTATTCGCCGGCCATGGAAGGGTGTGTTGATGGTGGGACCTCCAGGCCCATGTTTACAGAATATTGTTAGTCGTGTCTGTCCCCCAGGGTATTCGCCGGCCATGGAAGGGTGTGTTGATGGTGGGACCTCCAGGCCCATGTTTACAGAATATTGTTAGTCGTGTCTGTCCCCCAGGGTATTCGCCGGCCATGGAAGGGTGTGTTGATGGTGGGACCTCCAGGCCCATGTTTACAGAATATTGTTAGTCGTGTCTGTCCCCCAGGGTATTCGCCGGCCATGGAAGGGTGTGTTGATGGTGGGACCTCCAGGCCCATGTTTACAGAATATTGTTAGTCGTGTCTGTCCCCCAGGGTATTCGCCGGCCATGGAAGGGTGTGTTGATGGTGGGACCTCCAGGCCCATGTTTACAGAATATTGTTAGTCGTGTCTGTCCCCCAGGGTATTCGCCGGCCATGGAAGGGTGTGTTGATGGTGGGACCTCCAGGCCCATGTTTACAGAATATTGTTAGTCGTGTCTGTCCCCCAGGGTATTCGCCGGCCATGGAAGGGTGTGTTGATGGTGGGACCTCCAGGCCCATGTTTACAGAATATTGTTAGTCGTGTCTGTCCCCCAGGGTATTCGCCGGCCATGGAAGGGTGTGTTGATGGTGGGACCTCCAGGCCCATGTTTACAGAATATTGTTAGTCGTGTCTGTCCCCCAGGGTATTCGCCGGCCATGGAAGGGTGTGTTGATGGTGGGACCTCCAGGCCCATGTTTACAGAATATTGTTAGTCGTGTCTGTCCCCCAGGGTATTCGCCGGCCATGGAAGGGTGTGTTGATGGTGGGACCTCCAGGCCCATGTTTACAGAATATTGTTAGTCGTGTCTGTCCCCCAGGGTATTCGCCGGCCATGGAAGGGTGTGTTGATGGTGGGACCTCCAGGCCCATGTTTACAGAATATTGTTAGTCGTGTCTGTCCCCCAGGGTATTCGCCGGCCATGGAAGGGTGTGTTGATGGTGGGACCTCCAGGCCCATGTTTACAGAATATTGTTAGTCGTGTCTGTCCCCCAGGGTATTCGCCGGCCATGGAAGGGTGTGTTGATGGTGGGACCTCCAGGCCCATGTTTACAGAATATTGTTAGTCGTGTCTGTCCCCCAGGGTATTCGTCGGCCATGGAAGGGTGTGTTGATGGTGGGACCTCCAGGCCCATGTTTACAGAATATTGTTAGTCATGTCTGTCCCCCAGGGTATTCGCCGGCCATGGAAGGGTGTGTTGATGGTGGGACCTCCAGGTACAGGTAAAACGCTACTCGCCAAGGCTGTGGCCACGGAGTGCGGCACCACGTTCTTCAACGTCTCGTCCTCCACCCTCACCTCCAAGTACAGGGGTGAATCTGAAAAACTCGTCAGGCTCCTCTTCGAAATGGTAAGTGAAAAAATCTGCGTTTAATTTATATTTGCACTTAAGTTTTGACTAAGTTCACATTCAATAAAAGGGCTATTAATGTCAGATTCATTAGCAAATTAGGTTTTATGTCTACCTACTGAGCTAAGAAGCTGGATAAAGGGGAGATTGGGATTAGAAACCCTATAGGGTCTACTGAGGATGGTATTTCCTAAATGGTTTCTCACTCTCTTTCCAAGCAAATTCATTCGGGTATATTACCACTAAATGGTTTTCTTCCTCAATGTTATCCTTAGGTTAATTTATCATATTCGCGTGCAACCTGAACAGGTAGAAATACACGGCCAAAAAATATCTTTTTTAACCTTTAATAAGGTTTGTTACATAATATAATGATTTATTTTTTGTTTTTAATAATGATTTAAGATCTCACATTTGCATTCAGCTTCATAATGTCCTAGCTAAAATCGCTTTAAAAAAAGTGTAGCCGCTGGTTAATGATTGAGAACGTCCATCACATACCTATCAACTCTATGATACAGTCGGCTATAAATAGTAAATTTACACGAACACTTTGACACATAGGTGACCTGGCGGTCTAGGAGTAAGGAGTCATACTTCTGTGCTGGGGGTCCGGGGTTCAATCCTTGGTCCCAGCACAGATCTATCTGATTACCAAACCCTTCCATAACCTCTGACAATACGTGTATTAGTCTCAACTAGTGAATGTGTGGAATGCCAGGCCTCCACCATGGTTCGGATCCCACGTTAAACTGTACATCCTCCATTTCATCTCACAACCACCCTATCACATCACATTAGTGTAAGTACGTAGAACCCGAACGAGTAGTAAGACGCGGTGCTAATAATAATAATATTCCACGTGGATAGTTTCTGATTAAAAATTAATTGAAATAGAGAGTTGATATAAGTTCTTAATACTGAACATTGTTTAAATATTTAATGATTTTTAGATTAAAAAAACTGCATTGACAAAACAGTTTCTGACCATTTTATAATGGCTTTACAGCTAGACATTGTGCACAAAGCTTTAATCTGACATAATAAGAGACACACTGTAGCTATTGACAAGAAACTTTGTCGCTTTGTCCCCCATCTTCACCGCGGAAAAATTTCAAGTAATCATTCAAATACTAATGCACTGCACACATTTCTGGGAAATCGTTGGTCTTTTATTTTCCCTTTAACTCCCATACCTCGCGCGAACTGGGAGCTGAGTTGGGTCTGCCACGATGCCACGCTCCTAAGGTGCCCTTCAATTCCCAGTGGTGACCCTAGAAATATGTTAATCTAGTTGGAAACGTGGTGCAGTAGCGATACTTTGTTCGGATGTGGGTACCCACACACACCCACACACACGTGCTATCACTTATGTCACATCGTCAGCCTTGACTACCACATGGCTAGTTACCACATTCCAACTATTATCTACCTTTCACAACATTTTCCTAAACAATGTGTCCTTAACCCGCTTCGGTGGTAGAGTGGTCTAAGTCAGTGTTAGTCAAAGTGTGGTTCCTCGGATCTCTGATGATGCGCAACCAGCGACCAATCAAGTGGTCCGCAGGATACCAGGAAGTTTCGTAGTAAAATTAATACCAAACAATGTTGATCACATAGTACAAAACCTTTAAATTGCAAAATATTAATTAATATGAAACATCAATCACTCTCGCAATAGACTGGATGTTGAGGAGGAGATTGTTGTTAAAATATTTGTTGGGTGTACTGAGGGTGATTTTTTCTAAATTGGTTCTCCACTCTTAGCTCCACGAAAATGCGGATACACTTCCGCATTCCTAGCATAGTAGAGTAATTAGTACATATTCGTTAAACCATAACAGGCAGTAAGACACGGTGCTAAAAAAAATTATGTGTCCTTTAAATAATAGAGTGTAAATGTTTATACATAGTTGACATAGGTAGTTTTGGGTTAAAGTGCTCGTTTTAGAGCCCGATGTTCGTGGTTTCATACCCAACCGAGGTCAACGGATCTTTCTTGAGCGATAAAAATCCAAAGGTCAACTTCCTTTGGAGGGAGGTAAAGCCATCGACCTCATGTCGATTGTGGCATGTAAAAGAACCCTGGGAGATATGTGGAAATACCTTGCCTGGCAAAATTGGTAGGTCATTTCACTCTCGCTCATAGACATTCTCGTGTGCTGATATAATCTATCAGTCGGTTCAGGAAGTAAATAAACAATCCATTAGAAAGAAAAGAATAAACTTTTTACATTTGTAGGTTTAAATTATTAATTGACCATCTGTGTGGTCTAATGGTAAAAGTTCCTGGCTACAGATTTAAAGATCCCGGGTTCGATCCCAAGGGCTTCTAGATTTTTCTATGAATCAGTGTTTCCGGAATGGTGTCAGTCTCAGCCATGTGAGGACAAATGAAGAGATTCTTAAACGGAAATAGTAATAGTTCCGGTCTAGAAAACTGGGATTAATGGCTGGAGGGTTCGTTGTGCTGACCACATGACACCTTCTATCAGCAAAAGCTGGCAATATCTTTGCTAGCAGACGACGGCCACTCAATCAGTATAGCTCGATTTCGGACTCATGCAGTGGAGTTTTTTTTAATTGCAAATTAAAATAAATTCTTTAATCAAGGTGGGATGGAAGGGAAGGCGGGTTAAGGCCATTATTTTTGTAATTTTTATAGTAAACATTTTCATGGGCTAAATAAAGAAAACACTTATTTAGTAAATTCGTTTAGTTTTATTTACTATATATTCTAATCTTTACCCTTCTTGAATATATTTTATGGGCATTTTAGAATTTAATGATAACCTTTTATTTTAACTGAAAAAATCTCTCATCCAATGCCATTATGCTCGTGAGAGATATTAAATAATCACCGAGATTAAGTGTAGAAAATTAAACTAAACGCATATAATAAAGAAATATTCTAATACTTTGGCAGGAGACAATTTTTCTATAAAAACTGAAAAAAATACATGAATCATCTCGCGTTCTATTCCACCATGCTGGCAGATTCTTGTCTAAATAATATCGTGTAGCTAGTAAAGCAAATTATGGTATGTACAGGATCTAAAATTGTAGAGAAAAGACCTTGTCAAAGTTAAAACAACACTTGGAAACAATTAAGAAAACTGGTATAACACAATCGCACACACTTTCTCATTTTGTGTATTATAATATAACGGAAGAAAAAATATAATAAAATATTTTCAGTAAACTACCCTTAAAGTAGTTTTGCTCATAACAATAAACATATAATCTTGTTGATCACAATAAACACTTTTTATAAATGTAAAGTGGTCAGGGTTTTAGGCCCTTAGCTCTCAACCATTTCATTTATATAAATGTTAGTTTACCATTGTTTATTTAGTTAATTTAATACCATTTTTAAAAACCACTTAATTAATCATGGTTGTAATAGGCTTGCAAGTGTCCAGTATATTTTATATTCAAAGACATTTCATAACCCCTTATATATTGTTTTACAAATCCCCCCCCCCTTAAGTTTATTATTAAACATGTTAACATTATTAAGATACTGAGAGTACTACACTTATGTTACATTATATGGTTTTACAATCAGTTAGGCCTATTTTAATAAATAGCCTTCAGCATCTCTAATGTATTTTTTATGCCTAATTTAATCTCTATATTACTAAATTAGTCAGCTCAAATGTTTAATCATAAGAAAGTGTGAGATTTAATGTTAATTATAAGTTGTTCAAATCATAATTAATCAAAATTTTAAGCAATTTGTTTTAAATTTTAATTCATTAACTTCAATTTTAGGCCTTTAACTTTGAAATCTAGTAATTTTTCATTCTTGTAAAGTCTTTGTCAGAATTATAACGTCATCTAAATTTATTACTTTTATCTTTCACTTTTAAGCATCGTGCTCTTTTATTTTCTCTGTACCCGTAAGCTGTGAGATGCACGGGTGACCTCACAGTAGAAAGGGGAGGTTTGTCGCGAACAGTTAGCCAATCAACACATCTGATTTAGCGTTTGTGGTTTGATATTATGTGGAAGGGAAGCATCAGACGCAAGACACTTGCCGGTTAGCACGCGAGCTAGAAAGACGTACTAATAAGTACTTAACGAATATTCGTTCTTTTCCTGTTGGCTTTAGAGTGTTTAGAGATGGATGGAAGAAAAGGGAGACCACCACGTGGCTAATTTATCAAAACTATAACCATACTATTATGTCTGTCTTCAAGAACTAATTAACTTTTTTTATTTTCATATGTCACTAGTGTTTAAAATGTAATAAAATGTCTATTAACTTTTCTTCAAAATAAAACTTCCAAATCAACCTCATCAGATTCAATCTCTTCATTCGACTACGTTATCCACCCCCATCATTATTTAATTAACCCCGAGAGGCTCTACCGAATCAGCTGGCTGCCGTGGACAAAGAAGAAGAGAAGAATATGGAGATGAGTTCCACTAGTTAAATAAATAATAATATTTTTAGCGCCGTGTCCTACTAGCAGTTCGGGTTATACGCTTTAAGTACTAATTACTCTAATGGATTAGGAATTGGGAAGGTTGAATTAGAGGAAATGAACTCGCATTTGCGTGGAGGGAGAGTGGAAAACCATTTAGGACCTCCCCCCCCAGTTCCCCCGACCGAGATTCGAACCTCGATCTCCCCGTCCTCAGCAGTCGAGCTCAACACGACAAGCGCGTTAGCCAACTACGCCACCGAGGCGGGCTTAAATAAATATATTTTAAAATAATTGTATTGTACAAAATATATTTTAAATAAATTTCACATTTTTCGAAAATGATTTATTCTTAAATTTCTTTAAATTTTTAAAAATAAAAACTTATTCTTATTTATTATGAAAAGCTTTTACCAGAGATCCATTTTGAACTTATTTCTAAAGGCCAATTTTAAAAACTTTAAAATTTATTTGTACCATAAAATTGATTTATTTATAAAAATAAACGTAAATTATTAGTGATCATATGAAAAAAGCTCCCAATAACAATTTTGAAGAAAGCTGTTAAAGCTTAAAAATAAAATCAATTTTATAAAAATCAGTCTTGAATAAATTACTATAGTTTTTTGTTTGAAAAAATAATTATAATGTAATAAAACTCAACAAACATCCATTTTGAATCAAATTGCTAGTTTTTATTTTAAATATTCAAATTTAAAAAACAGTAATCAGTAAACTACCCTTAAACAAATTTCCTCCTAAAAAACAAGTATACAGTTTTATTGATCATGTCAAACACTCTCCAGATAAACATTTCAAACAAAATCATTATGGCAATTTTCAAAATATTTTCAATTCTTGAAAATCCCTCATCAGTATACAAAGTTATTTTGAAGGTCTAACACTCCATAGATGTCAATTTTAAACAGATTCGTTGGAGCCATTTTCAAAAAATTTGCAATAAAATAATCACTTATCAGTATACTACCCTTATTTTGAGGGCTAGTCAAAATAAAAATAATAAAATCCTTAGATATTTCCCTTTACATATAGATATCAAGTTTGAACAAAAGCTAACAAACCGTTTCAGATCTGTGACCAGGGACAGACAAACGGGACTGTAAAATTTCCTTTTTTTTTTGTTCGGGCACAGATAAAAGTAAAGATTCATTATAAACTTGAGGTAACAAATTTTCACGATTACAATAATTTTTCTTTTTATGAGGAAGTAGCATTGTTTAATCCAGTGAGATGTTTATATACAAAAGAAAAACCGTTGACACAATATGTTTATATTTAAGTGTAGTGACGAAAATGTCTTATCTACATACTACACTGGTAACCTTGTTTAGCGGAAGAAATACCTGTAAAATTACAGATTTAAAATTTCTATGTTTAATGAAAATCAAAGTGCCGTTCGATACTTTGTATAGGCAAGCATCAACACATTTATGCTAGTGGAAGTAGTCAAACGTAATACTTTAGGCGGTTAAAAATAACAATGACCGGTGAAGGGCTTTAGCGCCTTGAGATATTTGGTGTAGGCAATTAGTTACACAAATATGCTCTGCAGTACAGTATTGATCAATATTTTCAGGTGGTTCAAAATGCAATGTCTGATTCAGGGCTCGTGCTGTAAGGTAATATTTGTATGCGTACACATCCAAAGTATTGTTCAAGAAGTAATACAAGCTAAAATTGACATATTTTAACTGTCCGGCTCTTAACTACTTCCTTTAATTTCAATATAATGGACACGCTACTCCCCTTGTACTGTAGGCAAACCATTGTGCTAAGTATTATTATTATTATTATTATTATTATTATTATTATTAGCGCGTCTTACTACCCGTTCGGGTTATACGCACTTACGCTAATGTGTAATGGTAGGGTGATTGTGAGATGANAGGACCTACAGTTTAACGTGGAATCCGAACCACGGTGGAGGCCTGGCATTCCCCACATTAACAAGATGTCTTGTCAGAGGTGAAGGAAGGGTTTGGTAATCAGATAAATCTTTGCCGGGACCGAGGATTGAACCCCGGCCCGCCAGCATAGAAGTCTGACACCTTACCCCTGGACCACCAGGTCACCTTGTGCTAAGTAGTACCACTTCAACAATCTTAGTTTACCTCGTATTATGAAACACATAAATTAAAATACTGTAGAGTAGTTATATTTTTAATCACTGCTTCATGAGTTAAACATATTGTTAGTAAGATTTTAAATACAATGTAATCTAATCTTACAACATAGTCGATGAACTTATAAAAAATAAAAGATTCATAATTTAGTTTCGAGATCGTAAATTTAGTTAGAAGCGTGTTAATTTAAAAATAAATGTATTAGTCAATTATTATTTTAAAGGAACTGACTAGGATATACTGTAAACTTATACCCTGATTTTGGTTGGAGGAACAGTAGAGAAAATTCAAATATATTTCTTTGCGACCAACAGCGATAAAACTGTACTATTATTTTTGTGTTATTTTATAGGTATTGTTAGTATCGACCAAAAGTGAAAGCTGCAGATAACATTACTTGATTTATGAATATATTCAAATTGTTTTAGTAACTTTAGTAACTAGCTTCTTCTGTGCAGATAACATTACTTGATTTATGAATATATTCAAATTGTTTTAGTAACTTTAGTAACTAGCTTCTACTGTTCTTCCTATCAAAATAATACCTTAGCTTACATTGAATTGTGTCAGTCCTTTGTTTACGGATTTCCCTATGTAATGGCTTATTAGATACGGGACATATAGTTTAAGCCATCAAGGTAAGACTGCTAACTCTCAGGGTAAACGAAGTACATGTCCAAACGTGTAGTTAGGTTCACACGTATGTCTATATTTAGTAAACTTGCACACAAAATATTCATATAAGCAAAACATGAACAAAACTTAGAGGATAATATTCATATTAACACTAAAATAATCCATTGAAAATAAAAATCACGGCTGAAAAATAAAATATAGATGGACTGTCATGAAAACGTCTCAGAATCGAAAAAATATGACTAAGGTTTAATTTGTTGTTTACTTTTATAATATTTGGAAAAATAGATAACTAATATAGATATCTACTTATGAAGAGAAATCTACGTCTAGAACGCATTATTTAAAGAACGTTAAAATGTGGGGATTCCGAATAATGCCACCTCCTTTTGAAAAACTTTGGTTTGAAGCTCAGGGAAGACCAAACTTATTACTTGCTCAGTGCACAAATAAAAGGCTGTGAGTAAAAAAATAATCTTAAGTTTAATGTGGGTACACACGTGTTTAATGCACATTAGAATCACCAAAAAAAATCATACTGCAAAAGTAAATTAAACATCAACGTTGAGTTAACTAATAGCTACAACATGTTCATAATTTTATCTGGTATTTGTATGAATCTACGTAATCCTTTAAAATCTAGTACTTTAGAACACACTGCTTAACTTATGAATAAATTAAAGTATATCTAGTATATCTATAAATTTTAAAATATTTTTCTAGCATAGTTTCACTACACGTTAGGATTGACTGTGTATGCTTACATTTGTGCGTAAAACCCGGATATATATATATATATATATATATACATAAAAGTAAAAACAATGAGTGAAAAACCCCATAGCACTATCCCTAGATCTGCGAGTGCAACTAAATATTCTGGGATAATTTTTTTGCCAGATGCTTGGATATTTTAAATTTATATATATATAAAACCTTATTTAACAATTATATATACACATAAACTATATTGTGTCCAGGCCCGTTTCCACGCTCCTAGCACCATCTTCATTGACGAGATCGACTCATTATGCTCCCAGAGAGGTACAGACTCCGAGCACGAAGCGTCGCGACGCTTCAAGGCAGAGCTGCTCATACAAATGGACGGACTAAACTCCACCAGGTAATTGCTCTTGTGCAGAGTTCGCAAACTCACGGCCCATGGGTTCCATCCAGCCTGCGAGATATATTTTATCCACCCACTTATTGGTTATACAAAAAAAAGCCTATGCAAGAACTCTCCTTCTATGAAATCTCTGCAAACAAAGAATGCCTTCCTCAAAGGTGTAAAGAGCTAATTGTTCTAGAGGGGTTCACTAAAAAGTGGGTGTAATGTATATATATCTAGGCGTGTAACCTGAATGTGTAATAAGTCGTGGTGTTAATGTAATGGTATCTAACATTATTATAGGTGGGTAGAAGGGATGTGTAATGAGGTCCAAAACCCTATGCCCACCCCCCACCCTTTTACCCTAATTCTTGCGCTCAGACTTCAAGTCTTGACCACGCAAATATCTCAAGCTGACTATTCTTTGTCCCATTTAGGTATTGACACTTTTTTTTTACGTTAATTCTTGGCTTCAAACTGGACTTTTAAAATATATTTACTAGTATGTACACTCTGTTTATCCAGAAAGAGAACAGTAAATCCTTGATATAATACACTATGGTATCTTATAAGCGTACGTAACCCGTCAAGGTAAGCTTACTTACTACCTTCCGAGCTAAACAGAGTTTACGTTTATAAATTGAATGTTTCACAAAATAAAACCACACATTTATTTACACCTGATTCAACACGTGTTGAAACACTGGTAAGGGGCCGTCCTTTAATTACGTATTGGTTTTTAGGGGGTGGGGGATGGATGGTGGGGTGTCTAACTGGAGAGTGAAAGTCAGTCAGAATTAATCTTAAATAAGGTTTATTCTTATCAATATTTATGGTGAGACAAAATCTATTATTATGTCAGAAAATAAATATACTAATTATAAAATCTCATTTATATTTAATTTACTCAAGTTTTACACCTAATTTTGCTGAAATTAAAGCATTATAAAATTTTAAACCACTCTCTTTGTTAATCTTTATGTTTAAAAACAATTTAATAATAAAAATAATCTAATTTACCAAATCGTAAGAAATTACGTAAGATTGAGGATTGAAAATCTTACAATCCCTTACGTTTGTGGCGGAGGGCAAAATTCATGAATAAAAAGCCTTGTGTACAGTAATTTAAGGAAGGCCCCTAAGCGGTGTAGTCAACGGCTTCCAAAGGCTGCAGTGATCATTATTGGCTCTCAAGGGTTGTTAACAAAGTGGTCTCTTTCTTGCAGCAATGAAGACAAGGTAATCACTGTCATTGCTGCCACTAATCACCCGGGGGACATTGACGAGGCTTTTAGACGGCGGTTCGAGAAGAGGGTATTAATACCCCTTCCTAACGGTATGCAAACTCTCTAAGTAGGCTGTAGAGAAATTCTTGAAATATATTTGGTCAATTAATGTGTTTGGAACTTCTTGGTAATAATTCTACGAGTAGAACCAATAATCTGGTTAATGTTTGAGCAAACCACGGCCCGCGGACCTCTCTTTGGGTGGTCTGCAAACTATCTATGAAAAATAAATTAAACCTGTGTGAATCCAAGCTTTTGATTTGAAATCAATACAGAATATTTGTTACTAATTCGAATCAAATCTGTTCTGAATATTATCAATTAAAAAGGTTTTGAATCTAGTTCTAAAAATATATTTTATATTTATTCGAATCCTAATGATCTACAAGTAAATGTTATCAAATCCAAATCGACTATCATATTATTTTCTAATTGAGTCCAATAAAACAAAATAAGGTAGTTAAATAATGAATATATGATAAATATTACAGAATGTATATGGTCAAGTTAAATAAAATATCTATATTAAATTACTTAAAAGTTAAATTATTCAAAAATCGTTCTTTTAGATTAGTATTTTGAATTAAATCTCATAAATTATTAATCTGCGATCCATTTGGATTTGAAATGTCAAATATGATTCGAACATTTCAATAATATGATTTATAATTTTGGATCGAATATGAATTATAGCAAGATTCAGATTAAAAATTTCGAAGCTTCTTTGTACGAGTTTAAATTAGATTAAAACCACAAAATGTTGAAGATATGTAGAAAAGACATACATTATCATTAGCATTATTTCCATTAAAACAATTAATTTGACTAAAATTATTACACTGTTTATGGTTTATACTTAAGTTTATTTTTTATTAAAAATACGTAATATTTTAAAATGTATTACTTATGTATTATTAAATCATGCGCAAAAAAATAATAATTTGAAAATCCACTTTTTAATTTAATTTCACATTTCCATGCGAGCTTTTTGCTGAAAGTTTTCTCTGGCCTGATCTGATTTAACGATTTATAGAACATCACATATTGAACTTGAGATAACCTGTATTTTAATAGTTAGTGGTTAACCTAAAGTGAATTCAGATAGACATCGACATTACAGATAGTATTATGTTTTGCAGACGATACCAGATCAGCGCTTCTCAAGCTGTGTCTGGAAGGGGTCACGGTAGACTCCAAGCTAGACACTAACGTAATAGCTGATAAACTCGACGGCTACACAGGTTCAGACATCACCAATGTCTGCAGGTGCTTATAAAATCATGTATAATCATTCATTTAGGCTATGCATAGCAAGATATAGAAACTTAAGTAATCCATAAAAAAAAATTAAGCGGTTACCATGTAATATTAGTTTAGCTTATACAGTCAACTCTCGATTCTACGACCTTTCACGGTTCCCTGGAAAAGGGTCGTTATTTCGAAGGGGTCGTTATTGGAATTTTAACAGATTTTGTTCCACCCCTGACCTTCATACGAAAAAATTGCATTTTTTTAGACAATACGTGAAAAAGTAAATTAAATAAAACCTACCTATTTCTTGAGGAAGGTACTCCTTTCACTCATTTCGTCAAAATTATAAGTTCGTATCAAATTTAAAAAAAATAGCTTGGGTCATCAAAAATCGTTCACAAAATCCAACCAAAAACGTAACCAAATGAAAATAACAATGTTAAACAATAGCATGGGTCGTCAAAAATTGTTCACAAAATCAAACCAAAATAGTAACCAAATCGAGAATCTAAATAACAATGGCAAAAGCAAGCCTGGCGCGTGATGTAGCGGCAGTCGCGCGCGGGGAAACATTGTCTTGCTTGTGGGAGGGGGTGGACAGAGTCAAGTGATATTGGCTGGCATTGATGAGGTGGTGTCTTTTTTTTTATACCTGACCCACCCCAGTTACTAGTAATACAGCGCTCACAAAGATAATTGCAACGCAGCGACCTAAATAAATGCAACAAACACATTTTACAGCCGATTTACTTAAAACTTTTCAACCTTTTTCCCCACATTTTTCACGGTTCCCCAAAAAAAGGGTCGTTACTTCGAGAGGGACGCTATTCCCGGGGTCGTAGAATCGAGAGTTGACTGTACATTTTATAGTGAACGTAATACAAATAAATTTTGGAGATAAGGAAAAATATATCTGAAAATATTAGCGGGAAGAAAGTGTGAGGAGGCAGACCCTACGTTTTGCTTGATTCTAAAACCTAAATAAATAAGATTTTGTTCAAACTTATTATGAGCTAAATTTTCCCCTTTTAATAATAATTAGTTTATTTTTCTACAGAAAATTAATTTATATGTAGTTTACTTGAGACATTTTTTTTTCTTTCAAAAATTACATATAATATTTAGCTCAAATTAAATGTATTGGAATTATTTTTCACGCTAAATAAGAATATGTTTTTATTTTTCCAGATTAAAATAATTTGAGGCCAGTTTATAATTGACCGATTTTTGAAAATTTGAATTTGGCTCAATATATTTAAGCGATTTTATTTAAAATGTATATATGAAGATTGTTTATTGTGTTTAACAAGATGATGTGTGCAATTGTGTGATACCACCTTTTTTTTAAATAACAATTTTAACTACCTGTGCTGGTGGGCCTGTGATCTAAATGTCAAAATCACTTAGTCTGCCTTGATGGTGATAGGGATATCGGGGTTCAATCCCTGCCGAATATACGTAAGTTGATTTTCCCTAAATGCTATTTTCATCTCTAAAAAGTTTGTATATAATGTGTATAGCCCAAATGGGTACTAAAACGAAGTGAATTGAAAAAAAAAAAGGACAGATAAACATTTATATTTGGACTGTTCCCAGAGACGCTGCTATGATGTCCATGCGCCGTAAAATATCGGGTAGAAGTCCTTCCGAGATCAAGAAGATAAAGAAAGAGGATGTGGATCTTCCAGTGACGATGAAAGACTTCGAAGACGCCCTGGCGCGCTGCAAGAAGAGTGTTTCTCTGAATGACGTCAGCCGATACGAAGCGTGGATGGACGAGTTCGGTTCTTGTTGAGACCACACCTCTTGGGTGCAACAATAGACTACCGAAGGGAACATGTGATATTCCTCACTCCTAAACTGGTTTTTTTAGTTTTTAGCTAACGGAACTTTCACTGTAACAAAAGTTTTTTTTAAAAAAGAAGGGAAATTTGACTTCTTCACGACACGTGATTTTTTTTAGAGAAGACTTCACTAGCTACTGATCTGTTTCACTCCCTGCCCTATGTTTAAGGGTGTATGTAAGACTAAGATAAAATAATCTACGTCACACTTGGAAATTTGTTTTAAAATGTTAAGCTTGTTGAAAAAAACTTACATGGAAATAATAAATCAAGCTATGAGATATTTGGAAATACAGACGATTTGTTTTTATTATTTTAATAAAACCCAACTGTTTTATAATAAATGTTATAAATATATTGGTATATGTGAATGCCATTTGTCCCTTAATTAATGTTTCACTAGTTTTAAAACATATGTATATAAAGCTCAGAAAAGCAAAGTAAAAGTTCAATTTTTAAGGGACCAAAATGGATGAATTTTATGTACAACATTTTGTAGAAAATAAAACATATATTACATAAAATTATGGCTTGATTTTTATTTTAATCACACAAATGACAGCTATTAGTTATTTATAGAATTTGATTATTTTGGGGAATGGTCTTGGATAAAGCGTGAGATAATAATTATTACTACTCAGTTGTGGTAAATTAACAAATAGTTTTTTAATATGTTAGACACATCATTTATTGAAGTATAAATACATTTAATTTATGTTCACCCACTTCATTGGCCAAATGGTGGAAGCGCTAAGATGTCATTCTCGTGCTAGACTGGCCTGTTGAAAACATTAGGATTGGCAGTAGAATCCCAGTCATCTCTACTAAGGCTGATTTTCCCTTAATGGTTTCCCCCCTTCTCCTTCCAAGCAAATGAATATAAATTACCTCTAAAACTATTCCTCCCTCATCTGTACCCTATTAGAGTAATTATCATAATTGTTAGGACTATTATTTATTTAGCACTTCGTCTTACTACCTGTTCGGGTTATACGCTTAAGTACTAATTAAGCTATTAGGTTAAGAATTAGGAAGGTTTAGTTTAGAGGAAGAGAACCCGCATTTGCGTGGAGGGGGGGTGGAATACCCGGTAGAACTATTAATTAATCAATTTAATTAGGTATATTTTATCATAGTATTTCCATCTAGTACTCTGATAGAATATTGTATTCATCTTTCACCTTGTGGGAATTTTGCCATATTTAAAAAAATAAAAATTATTGCCCCAGTTATTACCCCGTTGTGATAGTGCACCTATTAACAGTGACTTAGGCAATATTGGGTAGTAGTGGGGACTCGTTTTGGAGGGAATTACCACCAACCAGTGGACACATTTTTTTTATCATTATATACACGAGCTTTTTTTTAATAAAAATGTTTGCAATAAAAACTGCTAAATCATTAGCCTTGACTCCCGTTTCCTACTCTCCCGCCTTAAGGGTACACAAGGAGTGTTGAGCAGTAGCGTAACTAAAGGGTGGCGTAAGTGGCAAAATGCCACAAGCCAGTGACAAAAATGGGGCTGGCCCGCTTAATATTAATTTGGTTAGAAATAAGTGTTTTAGTTTCATAAAAATCTTATTATTCAATTAAAAACTATTCAATAATCACTTTATTTTGCATGATTTCATATTCTACAAAAAAGCTCTTGGCGTATTTATCTGTAAAATCAATATTTAACAAGATATAAAAAAACTCTTGAGGAAATTATAGATAATTTCACAGAAACCAAAACACAAAGAAAGGAGTTTTAAATGTTGAAGTTTACTTAGGCTCTGTAAATTGTTTATACTCTTAGTTTTGTTTGTAATATTTATTAATATAGTCTTATTCAATTCAGATCAAGTTTTCTTTACATTATATTGAGATATTGCGAGATTTATAAAAGAATCCCAATAATAAATACTAATTTATTATAATTTATAATCTACAATTAGACATAATTGGGTGAGGAAGTGTTTATTTTATGGGAGAGGGCACACCTTAAAAGTTTTGCCACGGGCCCATTACTGCCTAGCTATGCAGTGGTGTCTATCTAGTATATTCTTTTAACTTTTGTTGTTATATAATTCAGATTTCTTTTGACTAAAAAAACTTTTACTCTAAAACTAACATTATGGATATTCCTTAACAGTTTTGTTTGTATTTATTGGTGAATTATTAAGCTTGGCTTCTAGCAGGGATAGAGGTGCACAATTTATTATTAATTTACTATATTATATTTGGAGGAAGGTATAGGAAAGCTGGACAAACACAATATCGGTTTTACAATGAAAAGAAGAACACAGTTAACACTTTACATTGCTGCCATTGGACAAAGAGGTAATGGTTGCCTTTTAAAAAATCGATTGTCACCGCCAAATCTCCCAACCTAGGTTTCATTCTATCGGAACTCAACAGGGAGGGGTGTGAAACGTGCAACATAACTTCCAAAACAAACACAAAAGGGGGGAAAATGGAAAAAGAATGATAGAACACATAGATAGGAACATGTAAAAGGTATAACATAAAGGACAAAAACAGGTAAAATACATTATTTACTAATAATTCATTACAACGTCAAGAGTTGTGACTGTTACTATAATATCAATAAGCACGTAGGAAGGTTTCCTGCAATGTTTATTTGAAAACTAAAATGTGTTAGTCAAGGGAGTAAGAATAGTTTCTTGGCAAAATATTTTAAAATATTGAAAATGATTCCAAACTGGCTTAAATACTAAAGTGATGTATATTATTAAGATTTTTTAAGTTTCAAAAGCAATTGTATCGCTGCCATAGCAACATTATTTATCAAAACCTTTTGACCTTTCTACTTCTCATAAATGATGAGCATTAGATTAACTCGCTTTGTGTAGTGGCCAATTGAAGCCTTTGGGGCTTATTATGGAGGGGTTCTATTATTGTTTTCAATTAATTTACATTGGCTAGCTCCTAATAATTAAAACCATACAAACTTGCCCCTTAAATACATTTGAAAAAACTCTACTGCGCCAGCCTGCAATGGAGCCATACCGACCGCTGTCTGTTGGCAAAGATAGTACCAAATTATGTGGATAGACGGTGTCATGTGGTCAGCACAACAAACTCTCTGGTCGTTAATCTCAGTTTTTTAAACTGTAACCACTACTTTACATTCAAGTAGCTCTTCACTTATCCCCATGAGGCTGAGTTAATAAGTATTTAAATCATTTCCCCAATAATAATTTGTCTAAGAATGAGGTGGCCAAATTTTAACACAAATAGAATAATATTTTGGCATTGTTGACTTTATCAAACACAAAGAATAGAGAAGCGTGTACAAATAACAAAAACACTGGATTACATCATTTTGAATTTAAATTGTGTGTGACTACTTCTACTATAGAAGACAGAAGAAAGTAAGAAGATGTCACCTTTATACATTGGATTCTTCCCACATTTTCCCTCTTCCCCTAGGTGGCTTTCTCCATCAAATTTACTCTTAGTAGTTTATTTTTCCTTTTTCTTTAGTTTTATTAATTTCTTTTACTACCCAATAATAATTTGTATGATTATTCCTTTGTATGGATAAATAACAGCCGAAGGGCTCGTTGTACTGACCACAAAACCTTATCAGACAGCTAGAAAATTAACTAAATCTACTTTCAGTCTTTAACATACTCATGTCAGGTCAAATAGTCTGCAGGCTGTCACTTTTGGTAGATATGATCAATAAATACCTGTAAAAGAGTACAATGTTATCAGTTTTGGCCACCATAAAAATCTTTTTTTATAAAAGGTCCTTCCTTTTAAATTCAGAATAAACTAAAAATCACATACTTTGTTAGTAAACTAAGGGTCAAACTTAAATTCAGAGCTAATTGAGATGAACACAATGGAATTAAATATATAGTTGAACTTAATAATAATATTTAGCACCGCGTCTTACTACCCGTTCGGGTTATATGCTTTTAAGTACAAATTACTCTAATGGATTAGGAATTGGGAAGGTTGAATTGGAGGAAGTGAGCCCGCATTTGCGTGGAGGGAGAGTGGAAAACCATTTAGGATAACCACCCACAGTTCACCCGACCGAGATTCGAACCTCGATCTCCCCGTCCTCAGCAGTCAAGCTCAACATGACAAGCGCGTTAGCCAACTACGCCACTGAGGCGGGTATCAATGAACTTAAATACTAAAATTGCACAATACAGTATATTTAACAATATAATGCTTAATTCTGTGGGCTAGTGGTCAGCGTTACTGGCTACAGATCAGAAAGTCCCGGGTTCGAACCTAAGGTGCTCCCAAAATTTATCTATGAAACAGTGGGTCTGAACAGGGGTCAAACTCGGCCTCATGAGGACAAATGAGCTACTTGAATATCTACGTAACACCTCTGGTTTATAAAAGTGATATTAAAGGCCAGAGGGCTTGTTGTGCTAACAACATGACACCCTCTATCAGCAAAGGTCGACACTATTATAGCTAACAGCTGTGGCCGCCTAGTTGATGTGGCTTGCTTATAGGTTCACACCATGGAATTTTTTATAATAGATTAATACTAAGAGTAATTCACAACGGTGGGCAAATAGTCAAAGAGCCAGTTACATAGTCAGACTAGGTACATCTCAAGTGTGGCGCTATACTAAAAACAAGATGGCAACTACCTAGACCAGTAAGAAATAGGCCAGTTTCACCTATGAAACTGGCTCATTCCATTCTGGTCTAGGTAGGGTGCCATCTTATTAAGTATAGCTCAGCACTTGAGGCATACTATGTCTGACTTTGAAACTGGCCCTAAATGTCAAACTAATATAGTTCAGTTTACTGGGGACAGAGAAACTGGAGTTTGAATATGAATCAGGTGTACTGATAGCGGCTTATCCTGAATGATTACCCATAGCCCCTCGGTGCAAAAAAGGATACATTTCCTTTAAACCCTACCTTTCTTATCATGTGTATGGCTCGGACCGGTAATGAGACACAAAGCAAAAAATAAAAATAAAAAAACCAACTAAAAATTCTAAAACATATTATATAGGTCTAATAGACACAATGATGCACATATAGCCAAATTCACAAAATACAAATATTCCTCTGAGCAGCTACACTTGGTGGCAATATAAACTGTAGCATCTAAGTCTGGTTACAAACTTAATATTTAATTAGTGCATTAAATGTATGGCTTATCACATTAACAAGTTGAGGAAATACTCCCTCATAAGTAAAAAGTGTTTATAAACAGTCAACACTGAAAAAGTACAATGAGAATATCACTTACTAAACCAATTAACAAGCCCTTTGTTATGTTACAAGTAGTTTCCGTTTTGAATTTTTTTTTGTGTGTGCCTGCAATGTTATATTAAATGACTCAATTCTTGGAAAGGTTTCCAGCGTCACTTAATGAATAAAACTTATTCTTTTAAATACAAAAAAACACTATAATTTGTTGAATTTTACTTCAGTTTATTGTAACATCCAAAGTACATAGAAGATGCGTGATTAAATAATTACAACAAATCCAATACAAGTGAAATGAATGTCCTAAAACAATTCTGGGAATACATCTAATAACAAGTCAAATATTGCTTCTTTTATTTTAAACATGATGCATGTAAGTCAATATGTCAACATATAGTATCACACAAGCTAACATGCACTTTTTAAAAATGATTTTATAGGCCGATAACACACACTTGTAGCCACAAATAAAGTTTGCACAAAATGTATTATTTATTAAAAAATGAAGTAGGCTTATTTATATATTTGTAGGCTATTCAAATAAAGGAGGGAAAAAATACTGAATCATTTTGAAATATTAAATAATATTTTACCAAACAAAATAATTCTGTACAAAAGAGTTCTATGTTGAAAAATATTGTAGTTTGTATCAGTATTTATGAATGGCCGACATTCCAACAGTTGGGATATACTTAATTTAATTTGAATAAGATTATCTAGTTACAGTTTCAAAATGGCACACTCGTGTTTAAACTTGAGAATCTCCTGAATAAAAACAACTTCAAACCTCTTGTAATGTATACATAAATATACAAACCAATTGAGATCACTAAAACTGGATCTAAAAAAACATGTTTTGAGCTCAGGTGCTCTCAACCACAGTGATGTCAAGAAACCATTTTGCTGATAGCCTTAAACAAGTCCGTAAATGTTCTAATCCATCTCAAATTATAAATGGTGTTCACAATATGAGTATCTGGAAAATTATGAAATATTTTTAAAATATTAATTTTCGTTTCTTCAACTATCCTTCTTTTATAAACTTATTTGTACTTTATTTCAGACCTTTCCTAAACACATTATTGAAAGATTAGCTAATTTGATAGTAAAATATGTTTTGTTTGTTTGAGCTCATAATATTTACTTTTTTATATTTGTGATTCAGTCATTATTAGAGTCACTATACATTCTGTACAAAAATTTTGATAAAATATTTACAATCTATTACAAAAATAGATGTAAATAGCAAGACCATATAATTTTAGGCCTTTCATTATGAAAATGTATGAAAAACTTGATCAATCATTCAGTTTATTTGATATTATTGGAAAACGAGATTAAAGTTATCTACAATGAAAATGCTACAAGCCATTACAAAAATAATGTACTTTCTGTCAATTCATGGCATAGAGTTTATTACAGAGAGTAAATCGATTTTAAATCGACACACCATTAGGTGTGTGCAAATACAACAAAATGTATGCCTCTACACATTGCATCATACAACATCAAAACCAATTAATCAATAGATTAAATTCAGCCTTGCAGCTTGAGTAAACAGTTAAAACAAAGGTCAATATGAATTATTTTATTTGAGTATATTAATTATCACTATATTATTGACCACTATTTAGCTGTTATACCTCAATGGAGTAAAACCCATTACGGACATTTATCGAATGCATCCAAGGTTTACAAATCACATCAAGATACATCTATAAAACAACAATGAGTCACAATTTGAAGAAATAGTTTACACACAGATTCTGCACACTTATTTTGCTAATAATACACTGTGAAATAACCTAGCTAGTAAAATTTCTGTTGATTTTTAGAACAAACCAAAATACACCAAAATATTTTGAAATGTTTTCCAAATAAAAAGTGTCATGTGACATTAATATATTTGTAATTAATTTCATAGTCATTCCTAAAAAAGTAATATTGTATTTTAATCTTGAATTTTAATCTATGGGTTTGTACATTAAAGTGTATTCAATATGTTAACTTACACAACCCCTATTTTAACTTAATATTTTTTTGATGTGTGTGTATTTTTGGTAAATGATTGTCCATATGATCAGTCTGGATGACCCTGGATATGAGACGAACCAGAATGTATATGGTAAAACATTGTTGCACCAAGCCAAAGGTCTCAGTTTCGATTCCCATGTCCAGCCTGTAAGTTTTCACTCAAATGGATTTACTGTTAATACATAATTTTCTCCCCTAGAAATGTATGCACATACTTATTAATGAGGCTTAACACCCAATCATAGCGGCTCATATTCAACCTGATTCAGCTCCACATGAAGCCTTCGATCTAAATTTAAAGAAAAATATTCTTTAAAGACCCCTATTGAAATGCTCTAAACAAACAACCCCTTGCAATCTCAAAGGTGTTAAGTCAAAACTTCATAGGCAAAGGAATGAAGGAAAGAGTGACTGGGTCTTGGNGGGGGGGGGGGGGGGGGGGGGTGGGGGGGGGGGGGGGGGGGGGGGGGGGGGGGGGGAGACTCTGAGAATAATATGCCCCTGAAAATGTGTGTACATTGGATGCCTCTATAAAATATATATATTTCAATGGCAAGGAGAATATAAAACAAATGATTAAATGCCAAGAGCAAGTTTTAACAAAATTAAATATCTTAATTGATTATATTATTATATCAATAATATACAAGCCATGAATTAATGTAATCAAGTATAATTTTTTTCACAACTTTTGAAAATCAGGTGAAAGCAGCAAAGGTCGGTAAAGGCTTAGCAATTTATAAAAGCTAGAAGAGAAGGCATTTTCATACTTTGAATTAAAGTTTTTGAGTAAATGCTATTGATTCTTTAGGTTTGAAACCTAATGAGTTAATAATATACCTTAAAATCTACAAGTTTAGTTGAAAGAATATTGACTGGGCCCAGGTGGCTCCGACACCTTCACAAACCTATAAATACTGTTAACACCTTGAAGACACTTGACAGGTTCCCAACAAGTATGTTAAGACTGACATCTTAGCACCCTAGGACACATCAGAAAAAAACTTACAGTTTATTAACATTTCTTAGCAAATGGGGTGTGTGAAGCTTTAAAAACTTCAACTTTGCTCCAAATATTGATTTGCCTTAACTTCGATTCAAGGGTAAATTCCAGATTCATCAATTACGAAGCTTCTTAAAAATAAATAAATAATAATTTAAGGTTGAAACACACATTTTGTTTTAGTTTTTTTAATTTTATGATTTTATTTTTATCACAGATTAGTTTTAATGTAAAAAATTCTGAAATGATTATATTATATTTTGTGATATTAATTTAATTTATCATTTTAAGACAAATTAATTATGTTTGGAATAGAGCATTTTGTAAATTATATTTGATACCTAAATTTACAGTTACACAAAATATAGAAATTTTACTCCACATTAAACATTATTTTAAATAGTCAAACTTTGATTCTGGTTCAGGAATATCTCATATTAATCAATTCGACTTTGCTTCAAATCGAAAAAGTAGACTTCGCACACCTCATCTTACAAGAAGAAACATGTCTTGCCTAAACTTTATTACAATAAGATCATGTGTGAGCAAATATATTATACATCGAATATTATTATTCTAAGGGGTCAAAATTCTCAAATCATCACCCCTTTACTATGCCTTTAATCACCCTCACAAAAACAGCTGTTCATGCTTCATTTGCAAGTTATATAATGATAACAAACTAGTAAATTGTCAACATGATAAACTATACTATAAGCCTACCAACATTTTGTTTACAAATCAATAAGTGAGTATTGGTAGCTTAGATTAACATTTATGGCTCTCAAAAGAATTTTCAAAACACAAAAATTGGGATATGACTAGATTATTGCAAAACTGGATTAATTGACCTCTAATTCACTTAATAAGATAATATTTATAAAATATCACACACATGACATTGCATTGATACACTGAATTTAGAATAGTCTAACACTTAATTAGATTCACAATAATTGTGTACATGGGGAATGAGCTTACATTTAGTTAGTGACATAACTTCTTCAATTATTTCTCTTGCTGCAAATACTTACTAATATATTATCTGATGTCCTTACTATTGAGAGTTGAATTAATTCTGTAACATAAGTTCATAGGCACTTAACATATCTAAGTAGCTAATGCATAAAACAGATTGATTATAGCAGAGATTGAACCACCCATATCATGGAGACTATGCTAATCTTTAAATCCCACTCCCCCCGAACAGGATTTTAAATTAAAGTCTGTTGAAAGTTTCAAAGGCGGAGACAAATGTTTAAGGATATAATGGCTATAGCACATATTTGAATACAAATCAAAAGCAGGTTGCTCATTTCAATGAAGAAGAAGAAAGGAGAATTGGAATAAAAGTAAAAATCACCCAAAAGTAAACAAATATTGATCAGAATTTTGTTTGTTACATGATGGCATAACAAGGGTGGACTGAACCTTCAGGTTATCTCACGATTTGATTTTGGGGGCTATTACCACTACTTTAATCCAAAATTATAGTACATTAAGTACAAAGGTGCCCAAAATTCTAGTTATAGGCCCTACATAATTTGTGAAGATATAGGATGGCATTAAATGTTAAACCACCTCATTAGTTGGTTCTCGGTGTTCTTTATAAACAATGTCTTAAGCCAAATGTAAACTTGTTTAGTGGATAGTGATTGTTATTATCTTTGTAATTTACACAAGTAGCAGGTGGAGAATCATTCTACAGCTGATCGCAACATGATCACCGATAATGTAGCTGAAATCACCTCTGGAATTTACTAATACCTCAACCCTTCACATAATATTATGTAGAGCTTATATATAGCTTCAGTGGTATTTATGAATGTTAAGGTCCGCCATATTTGTAGTCTTGAGCTTCTTGGAATCTTCCAGTCAAACCCTGTGGCTAGTATTTACCCTAGTCAGACTTTCTTCAGAGACAAAACAAGGGGTCATCTATAAACCACAAAACATAGTTTAGAAAGAGGGGAGGGAAGAGCCCTAATCTCTACATGGTGTTACATGGGAGGTGGGGGTGGAAATATCATAATGTTACACAGTACAGATACTATTCTTGAATTTTAATGTTGAAAATATGTTCATGTTTTCAACATTAATAACATTAATATGCTTTACATAACTTTCAATTCCAAGTAGTATTAAATCTGAGTCCCTCTTTTTAGTGTCCCTATGAAATAATGGCATTCACTCCTAATGTGAAAACTTGCATAACACAGGTTAGAGGCTAAATGTCTACTTGGTGTTATGAGTGGGGGTAGGAGGGCTATAAAGGGCAAGAAAAAAAATTAAGTGGTTTATGGATGAACCATAAGTCATTATTAATCTTTACACTGTCATCCTAATTTATTCTTTGTGGGATTGTAAGGGGGAAGTTGGTTACAGACCAAGACTTGTGTGTATATTTACAAAATAAGAAAATAGCTCTGTAGACAATATATATCATCTAAATTTTAATAATGGATTATACCATTCATGGAAATGCAGTACAGTGTAGTAGGACAGTGTGAAGTTTTTGACTTTGCTTAAAAAATAATTCCTGCTCTACCAATGAAATTATTAACAGCTTAAATAAACATTACTCATCAATTTTTTGTCACTCTGTGTTGTTATTCATTTCAAATCAATGTGCATAGTGTTAATCTGAAAACATTTTTGTAAAAAAACATTTCATTAATTATATTTTAGGTCTAAAGTTAGAGAGATATGGATTTTTTTTTCTCCTCAAAATAAAAAAGTAAGATGTATTCGAGTTTCAAATCAGCTTCAAGAATATTTCATATATTCGATTCAACTTTGCTTCAAATCATGAAAATGGACTTCACCCACCCCTACTTTGCTGTATTATTTTCTTGCTTTAAAGTTTAAAACTGAAAATAGTTTATAATTATGAAACACTGATTAAAATCATCTTTTGCTGGGTTTTAGTGTTTATGCAAAGAGTTTTTATATTATTTAAACATTATTTTAGGTGCTTTATTACTCGCAGTCAATGCATTAGTGGATGCATATTTTTCTTAGTGTTACTATTAAATAAAATTCCAATATCAATAATGCATTTTAAATCACCAGCATACAAAAATTTTAAACATCCATGAAAAATTTAAAATTGGTAGCCCAAGTAACATATAAAACTACAAATAAAAACTATTGGGCCACAAGGAGTGTCAGTCGAGCCAATAGTTAAGTATTCCTCACAAAGCCAGTTCTTTCATGAGAACAAATGTCAAAGTTTTTATATCTTTTTATAATATATCTTAACATAACAGTTTATTTATTAACTCTATTAGTGCTATTAATAAACCCCAAAAAACAGAGCCATCAGTATAATTTCAAATCCAACCATCTATTTTGACGTCCCTACCCTTCCCTGCAAGCTATCCTGACAGATTAGGCACATGGAAAGAGGGACAGCGACCGTATAGCCTTTAATTGCACCCATGGATAATACATAGTAAATGTACAGGATTATGTATTATTATTATTAGCACCGCGTCTTACTACCCGTTCGAGTTTTACGCACTTACGGTAATGTGTAATGGTGGGGTGATAGTGAGATGAAATGAAGGACCTACAGTTTAACGTGGAATCCGAACCACGGTGGAGGCCTGGCATTCCCTACATTCACAGGTTGTGGTTAATACATGACTTGTCAGAGGTGAAGGAAGGGTTTGGTAATCAGATAAATCTGTGCCGGGACCGAGGATTGAGCCCCGGCCGACAGCATAGAAGTCTGACATCTTACCCCTAGACCACCAGGTCACCCTACAGGATTATGTAAAATAACATATAGGACATATAGGAGTCAAACATAATCTAATATTTTTTGTTATTGTGTGTAGTTTTTTTGACATCATAACTTTAGCAAATTTAACTAGAATATGATTCAAAAATTATTCAAAATTCATGAATAATATTTGCTTTGATTCGAGATTCGATTTGAACTAAAAAAAAATATCTGCTTCGCAGGTATCTATTGAATTCTAATTAGTTTAGTATCACCACTCTAAGGTGCATTTATTCATAGAACTGTTAAGATTAAAAAAGTCTTGAAACGTCTGATTCTAAAATGACCACCAATACCAGGTCTATCTAGTTGGTTTTCAGTATGAAATACATGTACACTTGAGAGAACAAGATATATATGCGAAATTATGTCCATTAAAGCAGTGATAGCTAACAGTCACCACAGGTGGCATGTCACACATTGGGCCATTTATGCCATAGCTAACCAAAAAAATAATCTATTGGTTCATTTAAACATACAATGTATAGAACACATTACATATCTGTGTTTCATTTTAGCAACGGGGTGTGAAAGCCATTTATTAAAACATTATTTTCAACTAAGAATAACATAAAAATAAAAATCCGGAAATAAACTAGCTAATTTCCATCATATTGATTGTTTGGTTTACGAGCAGGAATATTATTTTGCTCTCCTACCTATGAGAAATTGTCTAATGAAATGCAGTGCCAAACATCACTCAAACTCAAAACATGAATTATTATTATTATGTATTAGATAGTCCATTAGTGTGCAGTGAAATATGTTTACATTTTTGGATGAATCATATGACAACTACCCATGATTTTTTTAAACTCTTTAATATGTCTTCCTGAAAAAGTGAGAAGGATAAACAAAAGGTCAACACCCATTTGTAAAATGATTTTGGTATTATTTGGTGTCCAAAGAGAAAGTTACATTGAAAAAATATATTGGTACCCACCTCAGTCTTCTACCTGAAGTCTCAGATCGGCCCCTGTCTGACAAAAGGTTGGTACCCTTGCATTTAAGTGTACAATATGTTGTGCACAGGCTAATCAGATAATTTCGTCTTGTATCTTATTTTATTATACCATCATGACTATACCTCAAAAGTAAATCACATATTTTCCTTAAAGCTGAATATTGTATCCACTTTCTTTCCTTTATTTTTATTTAGTCATGTCTTTTGTCATTTAATTATTTGTGCTTTTAATAAATTTTGTCCAGTGGCAGAAATAAATGGTGAAAAAAGTTAACTTTTCACTGTGCATGCAACCCATACCATATTTTTCTTCCCAATTTATTCCTAGTACAATAGTTATTATTAGCACCACATCTTACTACCCTTTCAGGTTATACGCACTTACGCTAATGTGTAATGGTAGGGTGAATGTGCAATGAAATGGAGGACCTACAGTTTAACGTGGAATCCGAACCACGGTGGAGGTCCTGGCATTCCCCACATTCACAAGTTGTGATTAATACATGTATTGTCAGAGGTGAAGGAAGGGTTTGGTAATCAGATAAATCTGTGTCGGGGCTGAGGATTGAACCCTGGACCTCAGCACATAAGTCCGATACCTTACCCCTAGAGCACCAAGTCACCCAGTACAATAGTTAATATATTCCACAATGCTATAAGAAAATAATAATAATACGATTGCCTGGAAATGTAAGTACTCATTTACCGATGCTAAGGATGTAAACAAGCCTCCAATATATAGTTTATTTAACAAAGTATTTTGATAAAAGTTGTATAAATTATATTTGTTTTTATTTATCCATCAATTTGATTCAAATGTATTTATATAAAGTTTGTTAAAACAAATATATTTCTTGACTTTTATAGTCTAAACAAAAGTATCTTATAAAAAAATACAACATTAAGTTTATACTACTACCAAAGGAATACTTTTCATACACTTTTCTGCAAAAAAAAACAAACCCTTAGACCCTTACACTTTTTTTTATTACAGCATCTTACTATTTGTTCAGGTTATACACATAATGATATATGATAATTATTCTAATGCAGTAAGGATGAGGAAGGAAGCATCTTATAGGTAAGTACTACCCACATTCGCTGGAAGAAGAGTGAGAAACCATTTAAGAAAAACCACTCGCAGTAGATGTAACCAGGTTTCGAACCCTGATCTCCCAGTCTTCAGCAAGCCAGTCGAACATGAGAGGGATGCCTTAGACCATTTGGCCAGTGAAGCAGAAACTCTTAAAATTGAGTTAGGGCTAATGTGTTTGGTCTGTTTAACATTTGGGTTTTTTTACTGAGCTTTACTACTCATCTGGGCTACTTATATTCGATTACAATGATGGGGTAAGGATATGGCCTAATAAAGCTATAAAGTTGCATAAAGTATAGATGAGAAAGGTACAGAGTGTAAAATATTTTGAAAGTGTGACTGTGGGGAAGGGTGGGAGTAGAGAGCCTCTAATAAGAAGAGGGGTGAGAGAAGAAGCAAGGCTGAGATGGTATGATCATGGAATGAGGATCTAAAAGGAGAGAACACCAAAGGGAATGGGGTGTATGAAATAAAGTGCATTGAACAAAAACAATTTGTAATAAATAAAATGATAAAATAATAGGAAAATAATAAAGCAAAATACCATTTAGGGAAATACTCTTAGTTAACTCTGCTAAGAGTCCAAACTCCCATTTCATCGTCATTGGCTAACTAGACTAGACAAGAGTGATGTTTGATTTATACAGGTCCCTTCAAATTCAATTCATGAAACTGAATTACAAATAACCGTAAGAACATGTGTAATATTGTAGAGGAATACCAATCAAAAATATGTTGACTCAATAAACTATCTATGTACTTAAAATGCACACAAAAAAAGGTATTATTTGTTTCCCTCAATTATATTTCTGTTCACATTAATTACTACATTTTATTTTTATTTTTGCACTGCATCTTAGTACCTGTTCAGGTTCTATGCAAATCCAAGTTGATATAAAAACTATAAATACTAACAAATTATTAATCTATTTTTGGTTATGTGTAGCTAGATTTATTCAAATGTTGGTCAGGCTTACTCCAAAATTAGGTTGAACTAAGCACAATGATTAAGTTCTAAAAAATATCAGTAGGCCTGTGCAAAATTTTGAATCTGAATCCTACTAAGATTCAGATTTGATTCAAAATCTATAATCTAAATAAATCTTATATTTGGATTCAATGGGTTTGGTTCAAAATTCAAATCTAAAATGTATGCTTCCTTAAGGTTATATTCTGAGCATTAAAATTGTATTGCACAATTTTAACACACGTATAATTATAAACTATAAATAGTGACCCAATTACTTCAAATCATTACAGTTCACGAGTTATAAGGGGCCAAAGTTGTTATTTTATACTTTTCCTGTACTATTAGTTACTAGGTCCAACTTTTAGTAAATATTAATCAACCTTTTCACTATGAATGAAGAAAGAGTGTGAGCTTTATTTGATGTTTCACCTAATACTATTGATTCTTTTAAAAATAGTGCACACACATTTTATCCTATTATAATTAGCACCGCGTCTAACTACTCGTTCAGGTTATACGCACTTACGCTAATGTTAGAGCGATTGTGAGATGAAATGGGGGACCTAAAGTTTAACATGGGATCTGAACCACAGTGGAGGCCTGGCATTCCACACATTCACAAGTTGTGATTAATACAAGTCTTGTCAGAGGTGAAGGAAGGGTTTGGAAATCAGATAAATCTGTGCCGGGACCGGGGATTGAACCCCGGAACCCCAGCACACAAGTCTGACACCTTACCCTTAAACCGTCAGGTCACTCTACTTAATCCTGCCATTCCCTTAAAAGGTAAACAAGGAAATGTGCATACAGATTTAAAAAAAACTGTGTAATTAATCCATCCTCACTAACTTTCTCCACACTTACTTATCCTTGTATAATCCATTCTCTTCAACAACATCCATACACCAAATCATGTATGATCTTTTATTCTTAAGCCTCTTGATTAATGATTCTCATTTTCCCACATTTATATATCACACTAAGCCACATCTTACATGGCCTAACATTTCTTTTTATCTACACACTCACCTTCATATAGTTGCTTCGTAGTTCGATTCACATTCCCCACTATTCTTCCAACACACCCAAATCAACGTAACACGTTTCTTTAACACTGGCCTTTTGGATTCCCTTTCAAACTACACTCCTTCAGCACCCATTCATTACTAATTTTGTTTATATGAGCTTTTCCACATATATTTCTTATAAATAACATTCCAAGCTCATTCACCGCTCTTGTGTTTCTCCTGACAAACCCGCGCTTCATATCCATAAAACAATGTTAGCTTTAACATACTTTTATATATTGCCGTCTTTGCCTCTTTCAATATTACTTTATTCTTTGCAATAGTCCACATATATCCAACTACTCTCTAAGATGCGTTCACCTCTGTGTTGATTTCACCATCTATCCTTTCATTTTCACAGAACATTCTGCCCAGAAACACAAAACCATTCACTCGTTTAGACAGTTTTCCATTTACATTAAGCTGACAATCATTTCCTGATCTGTCTTTATCACCTTAGTTTTGGAGACATTTATTCGAAGATCCATTCTGCCTGTCATCACATTCTAACGATTTATTGCATTCTACATGTCACTTTAATTCACAATTCCTTAATACAGTATCATATGCATATAACAGCCCTCTCACCTTAAAATTGTCCATGTGTACCCTAGACACATCCTCAAACACTTATCCATAAATACATTAAGCAACCATGGAGAAAATGTTCAATATTTTTTTAAATAAACCAAATTAATATGTTTGTAAAATGATAATATACATGTTTTGAAATATTTTACTATTGGCTCGGATTCAGAAAAGTAATAAAGTCAAATATTCATCAAAGATTTAATTTGAAACTTTATAATAGAAGTGCCTTAAATAAATAATTCCATTTGGATCTGAACCTATTTAAAAAAAAATTAGTATGAGATTTGAATCGAACTCAATCAGTAAGCCAAGATTTGGATTATATTATAAATGGATAATTATTATGAATTCAGACTCGGTTAAATCTCAGCTCAAAATTTGAATATTCTTTTTAATTCTCAATTTTCATTAAATCTCGAATATCCTTCCAGTTTTGAGGAATTTGTAAAAAATAATGCCTGGGCACACTGTCCAAAACTATAACCTTTGTGCTAATGCTCTATAGCTTAGCTTTTCAAATTTGTGTTAAAAATATAGATAAAGGAAACCTTGTGGCACTTTCATTGAGAAATAATTTATAAAATATATAAATAAATCCTTATTGTGTTTTAATGTCATGTTATGCTTTTAAAATTATAAAAAAAAATTCTTATAAATGTTTCCAGAAATAAGTATCAGGTCAGTCTTTAGATACGTTCTAGATCATGTAACAATAACGATATCCTATAGCTGATAAATCACTATGACTAATTAAAAAATATAAGTATGGTTTAATTTTAAGTCCTGTACTAAAATAAAAATTCAAACATTTGGAAATGTTAAAAAAAAGCCGAAAAGAAATAATAGATTACCGAGGTATTATTTTCACGATTATTTCTTAACAATAATGAATGACGACCATAATAAATACAGCCACCTCAAATATAACAATCACAGCAGCTACTTCCACCTTTGGAGAACTATCGTTAACAAACCTAATCATGTCAACTTTTTCTGAGAAAAGCTTTTATCTTTAATCTTCCATTCAGAGTAAAGTAAGTGTCTTGGCAGTTAGGGGCCATAAAAGGAATGGACAAGCAACAACGATGACACATGTACAACACGGGGACAAAAGGATTGGAGAGCCTTCAGTCCACTTTCTTCGCTCCTCCGCGAGCTTTCCAGGCAGCCAGGAGGTTCCAAGCAAAATACAGGGAGAAAAAGTGCACCTGGACTGCCAATATGATGAATGCATACCATAAGAACGCATATGGATATCCCTGAAAACAAGACAAGTTACTTATGTGTAATTGCAGTTCCTTTTTTAATTAAAAAACAAAACATGAAGGAAGGATGGTAAAGTGGATGAAACAAAATATTTGATAAATTACATGTAGGAAATCATCCCTTGTCTATTTGGCCAGGATTCGGATCACAACCTCTCTGTGAAATGGTAAATATGTGAAATGTGAATACAACATCTTAGACCAGTGGTTCTCAAACTGTGGTCAGCAGCAGAGTGCCAGGGGGTTTGCAGACGCGACCAAAGGGAATAGTTAATTTATGTGAAAGAGCACAAAATTTACATACTAAGTCAAAAATACATTGTAGATTCCTCAATTAGCATTACATGTGCATAAGAAATACAATCTGATTAAAAATATGTCTTTTGCTACTTGATAAACACGTGCATTGATGGAATTTCTGACTTCAGAAAGGGGACAGATGGGTAGTCTGCATATGCATTAAAAGCTTATTAAGTGGTTCTGTATTGGGAAACATTTAAGAAGCACTGCCTTAGGTCAAATAATCACTACTGCAGGTCTAAATTGAAATTAATATTGACAATCTCTTTTGAACTATTATAATAAAATTTATTATTAAAATATTGTTTTAGCTTTATTTAAATAGTTGTAAAATTACACCAAGACACAAGAATTGAACCCGTGGCTTAACACGCTTATTCTATGGCACTGAGCTACCCAGGATAAATTGCATGTTCAGTATAGTTATTCAAAGTTTTAAGAGAGAGAGAGTGTATTGTGTTTTTGGGATCATGAACTAATTAGTACCATTAGAAAAACAGCCACTGGTGACTTGAGACCGGC
This sequence comes from Timema shepardi, assembly GCA_902151425.1. Lineage (NCBI taxonomy): Eukaryota > Metazoa > Arthropoda > Insecta > Phasmatodea > Timematidae > Timema > Timema shepardi. Next base: position 105,887 of record CABFVX010001265.1, on the reverse strand, counting down.
ATTTATGCTGTGGCTTGTACCTGGTTGCATTTATAAACAATATATCAGTGGTTCTCAAACTTAGTTTAGATTGTAAACCTTGATCTTGATTAAAGTCTAATGTACCCCCAAGATAAAATTTCCCCTCATGACAGATCAAATGTCAGATAATCAAAGGAGAAAATTTTCCCCAGTCACCTCGAAAACTATCCGCCATGTTTGGTTCTCCACTGCATTTTGTTCTCTTGTCATTTTGGCCACTTTCTCTTGAGAAATGCTCATGTAACCTCTGAAAGTCCTGCGTGTACCCCCTTGAAGTCATGTACATACCCCCTTAAAGTTACACACATACTCCCTTAAATTCACATGTGTACCTCCCTGAAAGTCACACCGCCTAATAGCTGTAAACACCACTAACAACACAATATAGCAAAAAATAACATATGCTCCCCATACATCATAAGTAAAAGTAATTCTAAAATATTTACTTAAGAAATGTGATCAAACAATTTATTTTATAAACATTAATTCCCTTGCCATTCATATGAAATAATTTGAGAGTGATTCAAATATGGATCCTACCAAGTAGATAGTTCCCTCATTAAACTCAAAACTGAACAATAGTGTAATAATAGTGAATTATTACAGGTAGTAAGCTTACACATTGCAGAATCTAGGAGGATGTACTTTGATCCAGACCAATTGCAATAGAGAAATGTTGCCACAATTTAGTTTTCCATACTTTCTCCATACAAATGTTGTTTCTTAAAATAGATAGTTTTTGCCTCAATATTTTTTGTTCTAAAGTTTTAGGTGGGATGAGAGTGAACTTTTTTTGTGGTTAAAATAATTAAATTATTATTTTAGTAGAAGTTAGAGTTATAACAATCTCAATAGTTTTTGAGTACCTATAGGTTATGTCATGGGAATCATGTAGTTTTTTATTTTATTTAAAACGTTCCTGGTCAAATTCTGTAATAACTCAAGACAGATATTAAAAAACTTTTGAATAAATTATGTAGATAATCAAGCTACGCATGTAGCCTACTTAAGTAATATTTTTATTTATTTAGGCCGAAAAAAGGTTTTTTTTGCTAAAGACTTCAAAAATATGGACCTTAACTCAAGTTTCCTTACATCCCAGCTTTAGTATAGCAAGTAGGCTACTAGCCCCTGACTGAATGATTAAAAACAAAATATTGTAGGCCTCACACACCTGCCAGACAAACAAGTCCTCAGTTTCGCCTGTGCTCATATATGACCAAACGTCACTGAAGTAGTAGATAGCTGCGTACAGTATTGGGCCGAACCCAAACACACCAATGCCAATCATGTATCGCTGCATGGCCTTGATGCGATTCTTGCGCACTGCAGCTAATCCCAGGAAGGATAGGAGAAGACTGATACACCAAATATATTCCCACCATAATGGCTGAAAGAGAATTTAATTTTAGAGCCATTTATTTGGTTGGTTTGAGGCCCTTTTTACTTAGTAGATACAAATAATAATTATTATTATCCTAATGCGAGAAATATCAAACTTAAAATGTTTATACAGCCTAAACCTATTTGAGAGCTAGTGACCACTTCTTCATCTAAAACTAAGTGTCATCTTAAAATAAAATCTAGGTTTGATTGGTATTGCTTGAAATGAGTGATGAGTTTATATTTACAAAGTAACATGATTTAGGCACTAACATTAATTCTGGCTTACACACAGAAAAATGAATTTGAGTTTATTTGTGAACCAGGTCCAATAGACCCAATAGGATGTTACTTTTTTTTCTCTAAATCATCTAGAGTTCATTTAATGGCATTTTGAAATAGATAATCTTATGCAAGTGATGACATGAATACATAATTACTATGTAAAGTATAAATACTTTGATGACTTGGAACCTATTGTTTGTTTTATGAAGTTATCAAAAAGTTGGAAAGAATGCTGAGCTCAGAGAAGGAGTTGGTCTTTTGTTAAACAAACAAGCAAAAAGCCTGATGAACCAACAGCCTGTGTTCAAGAGGAAGATTACAGCGCACTTCAAACCAATATACAAAACATGACCTTTATCCAGTGCCATGCTTCAACAAAGATGTCTGACACTCAGGTGAAAGAAGAGTGTTACTATATCAGTTGAATACAAATATCAAGAAGACCAGTTTTTGTAATTCAATGCATCACAGAATTATTATAAATAAAGACCTATGTGTAGTGGACTAGGGATTCTGATTTTTAACAGCTTTAAATTTTCTGGTAGTCTGGAAGAGCTTCAGAGTATTTCCAGGATCCCAAAAATTAATATATATATATATATATATATAGCTTATTATTATTGCCAAACTTAAGGTGGAAAAAAATTATAAATATTAGATTTAAAAATAAAAAGATGTATTTAATGACCTGACAATGTACTAGAATTAACAAAACAACAATAGGCCTATAAAAGACTAATTGTATAACTGTGTATTCTTGAAAATGAATTCAGCCTGTAGTTATTTTTTAATTTTGATCAAATAACTTTTCAGGAAAATTGATGTATTTGAAAGTCTATTTGATTTACGTTTTTGTTCCAATATTCCCAATATTGAATAAAAAAAAAGAAGAAAAAAATCAAATTAGCAGTTTACTTTCTAGTGACTTCAACAATTAGAAATGGTTTCTTCGAGGTTTTTATTTATTAAAGACTTGTGTTTTCTGATTATTTTGATTCATTTTATTCAGTTCTAAGTTTAGTTCATCTTCTATGGCCATTTCCACTTTGATTTCCCCCCCCCTACTTTACCTTTGTCTGTTGTCTATGATTAGATGTCACAGAAGAGTCTGTTCACTAATTCTTCTGCGAAAGAATATTTAACTTAGTCTTTGGCAGAACGAAAATTCTTGCTATCTGGATTTTGGTATATGAGTAAGTTGGTAGTACCCACTTTGTGGCTGATTGGTCTAACGCGCTACTCTCGCAGTAGACAAGACTGCCAATGACAGGACAATCAAAGTTCAAATCTCGGTTGGGTGTAATGGAGGTGTTTTTTTCCAAAATGGCATTCAATTCTCCCTCCACCCAAATGTGGGTACACATCCTCTAAATATAACCTTCCAAATTCTTCAAACCCTTAGCGTAATCAGTACATAAGCATATAACCCAAACAAGTAATAAGAAGCTGGGCTTAAAAAAAGAAAGAAAAAAGGTGAATGTTTTCTTCTCTCGTTCTTGGATTCTTTTTAGAAGAGATTAGTATTTTTTTTATAGATAAAGCTTGAATTTTTTAGTGTCCGGTGGCAGCGACATTTGGCATGGCGCTCCGTATAGTGGAACTGTCCAACATGGCAAACACAATCCAAGTGTAAAAAAGTGAGAAAATATGTTCTGCCTGTAAATCTATTGAATTATACAATTTTTGTAAATACAAATTATTTTAAAATTTCCCGAGTCCTGCCTATTTTTTTCCTGGGACTTGACATAAAAAAAATCAACCACTTCTCGGGAAATCTCGAGTCGGAAAGCCCGGTAATGACTGGCAAGCGACCTATCAAATATCAGATAAAGGGAAGAAAGTGTTGATGGATTGGTCACACTTTACGAAACCAGATTAGGGCTATCGAAAAGTTGGTTTTGAATTGGCACCTTTAATGTGAATTGAAGTGTGACTGGCTCAAGAAAACCTGGCAGGATGCTGTTCAAAAAGCCTTAGAAGTTGGATAAACTTGGATAAATTAGGAACCTGAACGCCGACGAGGTTTGATAAAGATATTTCTTGAATTACCTCTGCTCCACTAGAAACCACAGGATTTTTTATTATAATAGTTATAATGTCATATAATATATTCTAGGCATAGGCCTATCTCATATTATTATTTTCTATTGAGCTATGTGCGTATGCCATTTAGCCTATATGTATATCTATAATATACCATACTTAGTAAATATACATTATCAAATGCCACCCTGAATATTTAATGTACCGATAACCAAGTATTTCTTTGCAACCTTTTTTGCTTACTGTTGGCTTATATATGAAATATATAGCTAAGTTGAACTTTTTTTTCTCTTCAGTTGAGTTCTATATAAAAAAAATCGGTGACTATGATAGCCACAATATAGGTCCTAGCTGGAAAATTAAAGATATTGATTATGATTTAAAATAGGCGAGCCTATTTAACTAAAGCTAACACATCTTAGAGCAGAAAAATGATTTCACTTACCTCTGGAACTTGCAATTCCTCTATTTCTAAAATGAAAATGTCTAATCTGTCAAGAATATCTGCAGATAATTTAGCCAACATGGCAAAAAACAGCAAGTAGTGGAAAAATATGCAGTACTTTAAACGAGACTTGTTCAATGCACTGTAACAAAGAATGTTAGGGTCTATTATTAGATTAAAGATATACTTAAATAGTTAAGAAGAGCCTAGATTATTAATTTTATTCAAGTAGGCTATCAGTAACAAAACATACATGTGTCTTAGCTTTGTTAATATACAAACAATTATGTCTTAGCTTTGTTAATATACAAACAATTATCTCCTATTCATGGTGTGAATATCATAAGCATATTGCCAACATTTGCAGATTGAGGGTGTCATGTAGTCAGCGCAGTGAGCCTTTTGAACATAAAGAAATATGTTTTTCGGTATAATGATACATTTACTACATACTAATAGGTTTACAGTGTTACTAGTTGGCCGAGGAGTGACAGGATATTGTATTAATTATGAAATACCGTAATAATAACAAAATTCATAAATCGCATATACCATTCATAATTACTGTTAAATCATCCAAAAAAACACACACATCAAGCTAAAATCAAAAAATTACACAAATGTATTTGTTCTATTTTATTGAGTGAATTATAATTATTACCTAAGACAGTTTATAAACTGTAATAGGGTAGTTTACATCTTGTGAACACTAAAAAAGAGTAATAACTGAAACACAAGGTTGGTACAAACAGGGTATTTTTAAGATAATATAATAGTAAGATATAAAAATGTAATTCTAATTTCAGCTTCCCCTTTTTTCCTGTAAAAATTCAAGGACCCCAAAGGGTCCACATAACCCCACTTTGAGATGACCTGTACATTTAGGCCTAGGGCCTAACTAAATATTATGTAACATGTATTTGAGCCTTTTTATATTCTCAGATAATACTCAATAAATGCTTTTTATTTCCAATATCATACATTTAAAGGTAATTTACTCTACTGAAAAAAGATAGGCAAGTAAAGTGAGCATTGTGGTAATTACCTGATTTGATATTGAGCAGCTACGCGTTGTCGGTGAGCAAAATCTGTTCCATCTGTTCCAAGTGCTATTGGACCACCTTTCGATGCCATGATACTTTAATTTTATAATTGATGTTATTCACAAGAAATTTGTCTTAAAATTTTTCCTATGCTATGAACGTGCCATCATAACATTACCAACCAGAGAGAATTTTGAGCTTTGCAGGAAGACCTCACATTGGTAGGTGCTGCTCTCAAACGGATACAAGTCAACTAAATCTACGTGGAAGTTTATTTAGCCTACTTGAGGCGAAGATCTATTTAATTTCTTTACAGTTTATAGTGGTATATATTGCCAAAACGGGAAAACTGTAATTTGTGAAGATGCTTGTGTAGTTATTTAGTATGTAAACCTTTAATTCAAACAAAGACCAAAATAACATTGTGAAAACTAATTATTGATTAATCCTTCTTAATCGGTTTAATACATAAACATATAATTCATGTGGTATTGATATTAAAGTGTTTCGAGGTAGGACTTTCGTAAAGGATTAGATAAATAATAAGTGTTATAACCGGGATATATAATATTCTTTAAGATTTGACTAGGGTAGTTGTATGTTTGATTACTATTGCTATACATTATCACGCGTTGTTGCAAAATCTCCTAACGTGATATTAGGAGAAACAATTATTCTTTGTTTAAGGTTTCAACTAAGGAACGTCGACACCTTGTATTTGAATTGGTCATTGCGGGAGTCCTACATATTTTGTGTGAACCAGCATTAACGTACTTTAATCGCAACATAATACAACGTTGTGAATTGTTTATACATTAGCAGACGCTCCTTCATACCAAGGCTAATGTGACGTAAGACTACGCTTGTTTAGTGTTTTTTTTGTTTAATGATTGTTATGTAGAAGGATTTTAGAGCTTAACGAAATGTGAAGAAATATTGATTTCATAATTTCTTAAACCAATAGCTCGACATCCATATTGCAGCACAAAAGTAATGCAACCACCTTCCTCGAGCCGAGAAATGACTCTGGCTGGTGCACGTAGTACGCATTGGTAATGCTGTAGTCTTCCGCGCGGAGATTTTAATTTAAGGAAATAGTGCTTGAACTACACAGTGTTGATGTTTCCTTTGTTATAGCGCTGACCTTAACTGATTGGATTTCAGTGTCACGTGCGATAGTGAGTTGAATGAGTGCATGTATGTCTTCAAATGATTTTGCCAAGGTATGGGACGCAATAATTTTTGTTGTTATTGTTGCGGATGAATACCTTAACTTTTTTTCTCCTAACCTCCTTTCGCGCTATTGAAGTAGATATGCGAAATAATGGTGAGTGTTGGAAAGTGTCTGTTTTATTTTGAACTTTTGTCGCAAATCAAGTTAAGTTTATCAAAGTATAGGCTTTTAATCAAGTGATGGATAGATTATGGATTACAGTGAACTGGCTCTCGACGAGTTTCGGGGTAACGTAATAAAGAGCTGGATGTGTTTGCAGCGGCGGGGTGTTGGCAGCGAGGAAGGTTCTGCCTAACATGGCTGCAACGCAAGCTGAAAACCAACAAAATGAGGTGAATCGCGACCAAGTGCAGCAAGATCAACCACCAGACTTAAATAACGTAGTTTTACAAAATGGTACAGAAAAGAATGGTGGACGTATTATATTAGGTGTGGAAAATATTGTGAATACGAAGACAAAATCGCCCGGTCAAAACAGCCTTGCTGTGGAGATGAGTCAATATCGACAAGAGTCTGGTGCGGGACCTCCGATTCATAACAGCTCGGGCAACGGCGAACAAAATGTGAATAGTGCGGGCATAGAAAGTAGTAAGTTAAATTCCGACGGTAAATCTTTTCAGCAAAATTCCGAACAAAGTACAGGAAGTGACCAAAATTATAGTAAGGGACCCGACGGCAATGGACAAAACATGCAAGGATTTAGTTTAGGATTTCCGGCTAGAGGGAGCTACCATCCCGACCAGCACGGTCCTGGTAATCCAGTGCAAAATAGCACTGAAAGTAATTTGCATCAAAACCATCCTTTTAGTCAGTTTAATCCACAAAGCATGAGGCATGGATTCCCCACATCAAAACCCATGCCAGGTAGCCAAATGGTTCCCCCCAGACCATCTAGTGGTCAAAACATGAATGCTCCAGGTGGTTTTCCACCTCATGCTCAGCAACAAAGATTTCTCTCTGGTCAGAGTATTTCACAACCAACGGGTCCTACTCCTACTCTGAATCAGTTATTACAATCTCCAAATCCAGTTCATCGGTATCAAAATAGTTGTGGTGACTTTGGAATGCAAAAATCAACAGAAGTTTCTGGGAACATACCCTACAACCAGTCGTGGCCCCCACAGCGACCTCTGACTTCGTATAGCCCACAGCAAGTCCCAAGCTACAGGAATCAACCCCCAGTAAGTATCTACATAATTTATTTAAATTTAAGCTTTATAAATATTAACTGAATCCAAATTTTCTGAATCACACCTGCATGAAAACTCGAGTCGAAACTATTTGGTCAAGATTCATTTCACTATATCTAACTTTAGACATATAATACCTACCAACTTTAATAATCCTTTGAGTAATAGTACGCAAAGAGGGCAAGATTTTTTATTTGTTTCTATGTCACATGAGAAATACAATAATTTTTACCATCAATCTACAGAGACCAAACATACAACAAAAGCAAATTTCCAATTTCAACAAAATTGGTATTGTATTATAACTGTAGAATTAGTTTGGAAAAATAAAATACTATATTTAAATGCAATTTCAGGAAATGCATACTGTTGTTGACCCCTGAAGTTTCTAGGTTTTGTTTGGTTTTGATAGTATAATGAAAATTTGTAAAACTAAAACCTAATAAAATACTTTTAGTGCTTTGGTTTGACATCCTTTTAAATATTTATGTCATTAAATATTAATGTTGTGTGATTATGCTGAATTTTTTTTAATCATATGGAATTGTTTTACAATACAAGTCCTATTAATTTTGTTATAATGAGGAACTTGCTTTTGTTTATGTGTGTATGAATGGTAACAATTTTATAATATTCTCTAATAGGCCCTATGACATAGAAAAAAAAATTGAAGAATCCTGTCCTTTGTGTACTATTCACAATTTTGACTTCTACACAACACTGCATAGATAAATATTTATTTGTAAGCACCTCATCATATAGGCTAATACATTGTATTTCACTTAATTTATCAAATCATTAAAAAATTAATACTAGCTTAAATTATACACGCTTACAAGGAAATAACGAATTCAATGATAATCTACTACCGTATGACTAAATACATTTGTGTTTAATTCTTATTTCAGCATTTGGACAACTTAATTAGTCCAAATGTAAACATCTTAGATCAATGTAGGCCTACTATGAAAGTCGAATCGTTAATTTTTAGAATATTAATATGGATTCTAATTTATTAGAAAAGTTAGCAAGGCTAGATCAAGCAGCTTAGTAGTTAACGGAAGTTAATAAGGGTTAGGTTGAGCTTGGTTGGAAAGGAATCCTAATATATTTATACATTACTTCTTTGATCAGTTCATTTATAATTTTGCTTGTGTGGGTTTGCTGGATGTTAAAGTGTGTTTTCATTTAGATGGGCCTTGACCTATAAGAAAATATTAGCTTTAACCATTTTCAAGAAATTAACCTGTTGCAAAGGAGAGAAAAGTATGATCGTTGTAGAAGACTATTGCACATTAAACAGCTCATTATTATTATTATTATTATTAGCACCGCGTCTTATTACCCGTTCAGGTTATATGCACTTCACGCTAATGTGTAATGGTAGGGTGATTGTGAGATGAAATGGAGGACCTACAGTTTAATGTGGAATCCGAACCACGATGGAGGCCTGGCATTCCCCACATTTACAAGATGTCTTGTCAGAGGGGAAGGAAAATGGCTCTATAATCTATTGTAAAGCTTCAGTCATGCAATATTAAAGATTTTTAAACAATATTTGTCCCTGTGTCACTTAGACCAGCTTGGTTTTGAATTGTTCATTATAATAAGGCTTTTATTTTTTAATAGCCTTAAAACTAGTATAATTCGATTCCCCAAATATTTGTGAGTTGTGTGAAGTCCTGTTTCAGAGTTGTAAGCTCCACATATCTATAATCCTTAAGTCCTTATTGATCCTTAGAAATGGAAACTGCATCCACAAAGTCCGTGTCCTTAATCACGTGACTGTGCCAACCAATAATAAAGTCAGAGACTATGTCCATTTAAACTCTTTGAAAGAAAATGTTATAGAGTAAGGCGCAACCAGATGTGATCTTTGAAATAGAGGTTATTAAGAATATTATTGGTAGGTTAAACCTACCAAAGCGAAGCCACTTTTTCTGGGAATTTGGTATTTCTGATAAAACTATTGGTGAGATGCTACATTTTATGGGGTTTTTGGTTTTTTAATCTTAAAAAAAAATATTTCATAAATAGCTACATTCTTAGGTACTATGTGGTCCCCCCCTCCCCCATAGCAACATCCTTTCGATGCTATTGGTACTTTTCGATGTGCGCGCACACACACTCAAGACAGTGTCATCTGTTAAGAGTGGAGTCAATCTCTTATTATGTACACTACTGACCTTAGGGATACGAAATCTGTAGATAGGGTATAATGCTAGTGTAAGTTTTAGATTATTTTTAGAGAAAACAAACTCGTTTAAAAGGTTCTTAGGTTTCGTCCCCCAGAAATGTTAGACCTTAAAGAATACACGCCTGGAATTAATTTATTTTCCTCCAAATTGTCCATGTGGCATGATGTTTGTTAGGGATTGGATGTAGGCTATAGTTTATCATAGCCTAGGCCTACTATAGCTCTGGAGTTTAATAATATCCAACCATATTAAAAATACTTGGAAAGGTTTGCAATAATGTCTATCAAAATAATGCTACGTGCATACAGGAGGGTATATATTAACTACCCGCACACTTGAAATCTTGTGTATGATTTTATAACAGCGCAGTTCATATTTTTCATCAATTTATTAGTACAAATATACATGCTCTAAAGAGATAAACTTATACTATTGAAAAATAATTGTCGGCTATTATCTTTTAAACAAATTTTTAAAATGCTCTTATTTAAGAAATAACTTAAGGAAAAAGGTTTAATTCTTGTTTTTTTAAATGCCTACCTACCAATCTTAATGAGGGAAAATAAAAGTTTGCATCTTTATTTCTAATGAAGTAGTACGGTCCAGCCTATATAGTTTATTCATATATATGCAATATTTAAAAAACAATGTTATTTTTCCAAAAGGTGAATTAAAATGATTATTGTATAATTGATTGTCACTCATTATTAACAACTTTGTTAAGTATTGTGTTTATTTTCATGATAGTTTCCAACTTATTGCAAGTGTGGCGTAGAGTTTTTTTCTAATTTAAAAGTATTAAAAAAAATCTTGTTTAAATGGGACTTTAAAACCCAGAGGTGATAATAGGTAGCTCAATATTTGGTACTAGTATTATAAATAAACCTAAAGCAACTGTACAGTGTGTGTTGAATCGAACCCCATCGTGTAAACTTGATTGTAAATGTGCCTTTTTATAACATGTACTACACTACACTAGATTTTAACTTCAGATGTACCAAATACATATTTAGCTTTAAATAAAATTGACACCATTTTCCAACAAATTAGGCCTAATCTAAGTCGGTGTGTCCAGTAACCTGGAAACAAGAATTTGTCAGAGAATTTTCTTGGTCAGGGAATTTTTTCAAATTTCTGGAACTTTCGTTAACGCCTTTTCCTTAAGAAAACAGAACTTTTATTCATAATAGACAAAATTACATTTTTCTTTGAGTTAATATACACAGTGCATCACTTTTAACACAACTGAGCATACTAATCTCATTTCTCAAAGTCAACATGTGCTTTTCTTGTCTTTCCACTCCTATAAACTTAATATCATCTCTGAGGGAACTTCATGTTTACTATTGAGAAACAGTAATTTTCATATGGTCATTCTCCCCTCAAATATAAGACAAGTTTCACAACGCTGGTTGGTCCAGGCGACCAGTAGTAACTCCTTCTTACCCCAGCACACCACCTTCAGACCTGAAAACAAGCAGATTTGGCAACAATTAACCGAGAGAAAGTGAAGATAAAGTTTTCTCCATAAGACCCATATTTCACTCAGAGGTGATATTGGGTGCAGTGTACCACACATCTTTAGCCCAAGTTGAGTCATGGAACGCGTATCATAACATTTTTAAACTGTAGGCTGCTACTTTACGACTATACAGTATTTTTAACAATTCAATATGAGCTCAATTAAATGTAACTTAACTAAGATTGCATTACTCAACAGCCCATTACTTTAGGCTGATATACTTTAACCCCTTCAAAGAGTGACACAATTTCAGAATATTATTACTTTTAGTTGTGAACTTAATAAATGGAAAAGTTGGAGAATACAAAAATATAGTTTGGCTTGACATCATGTAAGTTAATTTTGTCTTGAGATATAGGCCTAGCTAGTTTGAATTTTATGAATTATAAATTAGCCTAGAATTAAACATAGCCTTCCATGTCTAAAACAATTAAATGGTTAAGTCTGTATGGATAAAACACATTTAAGTTTTAGTTTTCTACAATGTTATCATGTATAAGGTGTTTTACTTGGCACATAAGTTTGTTGATTATGATTAGGTAAGACCACTGGGTGGAAGTGTTTTGCAAATGTCATAAATTCTTTTTCAAAATAAGTTTTATCCAAAATATTAATAATAGCTCCTTTAAATCTTTTTTATATTACAAAATGGGTGACCTGGCGGTCTAGGGGTAAGGTGTCAGACTTCTATGCTGGCGGCCGGGGTTCAATCCCAGGTCCCGGCAAAGATTTATCTGAATACCAAACCCTTCCTTCACCTCTGACAAGACATCTTGTGAATGTGAAGAATGCCAGGCCTCCACCGTGGCTCGGATTCCACGNGACTTCTGTGCTGGCGGCCGGGGTTCAATCCTAGGTCCCGGCACAGATTTATCTGATTACCAAACCCTTCCTTCACCTCTGACAAGACATCTTGTGAATGTGAAGAATGCCAGGCCTCCACCATGGTTCGGATTCCACGTTAAACTGTAGGTCCTCCATTTCATCTCACAATCACCCTACCATTACACATTAGCGTAAGTGCGTATAACCCGAACGGGTAGTAAGACGCGGTGCTAATAATAATAATATATTACATAATGTTTTAGTCCATAAAAATCATACCACATGTGAGGTTAAAACAAATATGACTATGTAGCCCTAAACAAAAGTGTACCGCATTCAAAGCTAGATAGCGCCATTCTTTGTCAAGAAAACAATCCCTGTACTCCATATTGGTAACAAATTTATGCACATTTTGATGTACCAACTGTAATTAGGCAGGTACTTTTTTACATAACTAAAGGGCTGTAGGAGGTTACCAAGTCAGCAAATAAACTGTTCCTTGATTGCCAATCTTAAGACAGGGCTTAGGCCTCTTTCATGTGTTTTGGTTTAGACTCCATCAGAAATGTATTTTAAAGAATACCTAAACCTATAATAATCAATAATATAAAATATTGAATACAATGCTAGTGGAGTAGGCTACTTGGAATTAAGTTGATAAGCCTTTAAATAAATTATTTGTTACCTATGTTCTGCGATTTAAAAAAAAGTTATAGATTTATGAATTGTAAAATTTGCTTATCTAGTAGGCCTAACTAATATGTGAATTTAAAACACTTTACCAGTACCATTAAGTAATTAACCCACATTTAGTAAAATTGTTCAAGAACACTACCTAATTTAAATATGAGGCCTAACCATTTTTGTGGAATTTTTCTACAAAATTTATTTTCATATTTAACTTAGCTTGGCTCTTGGCTTTGATGATTTTTTTGTTTTTGGCGTGATTATTTTATTTTGCGTCATTATGCTGTTTTCAAATTTCTCTAATAATATTACTAATTGAAATTACTGGTGTCATTGGACCTTTTGCTAAAAAATATTTTGAAAAAGAATTTTCATTTTAGTTACTTGAAACTACATATTATATTTAAGATAAAATACCTACCAATGCCACCAATATTACAAGTGGTATGATTGTTCCTTGCTTAGTAAACAGTAAAACTTCTGTAACTTACACTATATTTTATCATTGCCCAACATTGCATGGTCAGCACATATATACAGTTAAAAGTCTGCAGATACTGCTCTACTTTAGTTTTTTTACTGCCCCCTATTGTACTCCCTACTGTTTGCAGCTTATAAGGATTGGTGTATACATAATTGTGAAAGCGGGAGATGTGACTTAAAGCTGTAAGACAATCTGTATTTATACATTAAATTGATCTAGAATTTAATTTAATGGTTTTCATGGGACTTACATTAAAGAAATGGAGCACATTTTTTAGAAAAAATAAAATAGGCATAATATGTATAGAAACGAATAAATCATAATTTGGTTATAATAGGTATGTTAATATTTTTGAAAGGAAGGGCGGTCTTTAATGCCTCTTCGGGCTTTAAGCATTTGATTGCACTAATAAACCATCTTCGGTAGTCGAATGGTCTATGACGCCAATCTCGCAATAGACTGTATTGCTGGTGATAGGTAGACCGAGGTTCAAATCTCAGTCGGGTGTACTCGAGTGGTTCTTTCTTTCTTAGATTGTTTTCCATTCTCTCTTGTAAATAAGCAAATAGCCTGACTAATAATAAAAATTATCCATATTCCATCCCATGTCAAATCAAAATAAGCTAACTTACATTTTTAGTTGTTTTATATAACTAAAATAATCTATGTTAAAAGTTGAGCTAAAATTAAAATACAAGCTAAAAATTTAACCTAAAGAATTAATATGCATTTAAAAGGGTTTTAAAATATTTGAGGATAGGAGGGCTTTAGTGATAGGCTTCTTAGAAAAAATAATTTTGAGTTACTTTTTTGTTCTTAAAGTTTATGTGAGCTTCCTTTTTTTCGATCTGAAAGTACCCTACAGTTCCCAAAATATACCTGAATATGGAGCCCTTCACTACTTCTCTCTCCAAGGGGTCAAGAGAAAGTAAAAAGACACCAAAGACACTAGGTTAAAACATAAGAGTAGTGAGCACCTTTCCCCATAGCCTACAAGCTGTTTTAAAAAAGCGAGAAAAAAAATTAAACTGAAATACCTTACTTAATATGATTGTACCTTTTTTACTTGACTTAACGTGATTGTACTTTTTTTCATTTATTTGAGGTAGGCCTATTTAACTTGCATTATCTGAACCAACAGATATCAGCACGTGAGAATTTCTATAAGCGAGAACATAAGTTCTTACTAATTTTTCCAGGAGGTATTTTCACATACCTTTCAAGGTTCTTTTACATCCCACAATCGAAGAAAGTTGTGCTACAGGTTTTTATCGCTCAAGAAATATCCGTCTACCTCGATCGGGTATATAACCACGATCATAAGGTCCTGAGGCAAGCATTTAACCCCAAGACCACCAAGGTCTACATGATTATACTAGACCTACATGACATTTTCTTAACAGAACAATCTCAATTTGTATAGTTTTGATATGAGACCTAAATTTATACCCCCTCCCCCTCCTCCCTAACCTTTTTTATTGGAATTTTAAAGTGGTTTTAAATGGATCTAGAGTAGAAAATGATCACTGCATATAATATGGAAAATAACTTTTTGTATTTTTTAAGGTCCCCTATTGTTGCCAAAAGCCCTCTTTGCTGATTATGTCAATGTTGCTGATAGTGGGCTAGCATTTGGTTTGCTTCCCCATCTCTTATCAAAACAAGTTGCTGCACTTCAGGAAAACGTTATGATTAAGCTACAACTTATAATTTAATAAAGGGTTACTTGGATTGATGCTGATGCAGAAATCATAAAAGTAGACTCTTGTTTAGGGTGTAGACTTTTACCTAAATTAAGCCAATAACATCAATTAATTCCTGCATTTAGACTATTTTTTCATGTACTAACCTGTACTCATCACCAGACAATGCTAGAGTGATCATACATGCAGATTATGTTGGGAAGGACATAAAGTGCACATGGAAGAATCTAAAACCTTGTTTAAGGTATTGACTGACAAATCCAATGGGAAGAGACCATTGAGAAGTCCTGGGAGGATAACCTTAGAATGGACCTGAAAGAGAGAGTTGCAATGAGGCGGACTGGATTGAACTACATTAGAGTCGATTATCCAAACTAATAGGGACCAAGGGTAGTTTGGATAATCAAATTGTTCTGATAATCAAACACAAAATCAAATTTCAGTTTTATATCTTAAATAACACTAAGAATAATCATAAAACAATATAGGAAACAACTATGCCAATAAAAATATAAATAAACATTGCAAAACGTATTTTTATTATTACATTTTTCAACTTGATACATATATTCCATTCACCGTAGGAATTGACTTATGAAAGGCCTTTTTCCCTACCATAAATCTACTATAGTAGGATATTGGTAGGAAAAAAGACCTTTCAGAGAGTTATTCCTACTGTGAATGGAATATAGTAGGCCTTTAATATATCATACCATAATTATTTACTGTATTTCATATCAAAAACTCTTGACAAAGTTTCCTTCTGAAGTTAACAGTTAAGAAGGCTATTTAGAGTATCAAGAAAAGTATGTTAACAAAAGTAATCACTGAATTTTTCTTTGCACCATTTTTGATTCTCTCTTTTTGGCTGCTAAATCACACAACCTTTTTAAAAGAAGAAGTTGGGTTGGACAACTTTCTATCTGATATTTGTACCCCACTATTGCAGTAGTTAAGGTTTGGTTAGTTGACGTTTCAGATAATTGATTTTCGGTTAATCGACACACTACTGTAGCTCATTATAGGGATACATGGTGTTATTTTGTAAGTGTGTGTGAATGAATTTTCGAATTCCTAATGCCACAGCATGGTTAAATATTTATTCCTATTTGTTTGTGTTTTTTAAGCATAAACATACCATTAATCTATTAATAAAGGTTTCCAAAAAGTCTTAAATTACAAATTGTAGTAGGTACATAGTTGTACACCCAATTATTATGGTAATTGGGTGTGTCTTGCCCTCATATAACCTACCCTCTTTATAATTATTATTCAATTGCCATGAGATATCAAAAGTCTAGGTTAGGCAATTAATAGAGCAGGCTATTTTAAAATGTATAGATCTGCACCAGAGAGAGTGCAGAATCATGTCTATTTTTATTGCCTAGAATCAGTCAGCAGATCCCCTCTTAATTGACTTGAAATGCTTGTTATTCATATTTTACTAGGAGATTGGTTGACAACCCCCCTCCCACCACCCGGTGCTCCGAGATGATTATAAATACAGGTTTAAATGGCTGGCTTATCTAATTTGCCAGGACAAGCAGTTCACTGTTTGAATCTTGGCCAGATGTACTAAGGGTTGCATTTCCAAATGATATAGCGCAGGCCTACACTATTTCTCTGCACAAATTCAAATATACATTTATTCCAAAACCATACCTTTCTCTTCGCTTTTCTACTAGTGTAATTAAATATGGCCTGGGTGGATATCTAAGACTTATTGCTAAATAATAATTATAGACTCTAATTATATGTTTTTTGATAGTGTGAGTGCTATTTTATTACTAATCAATCAAGAAGTCTTTTATGTTCATTTATAAGTGCTGTTAAGGTGTGAATGTAGGGAAAGCTAATTAAGGGCAGTGTTTTTGCTAGGCTTATTAATAGCAAATCATTTTACGTTTCCAAAATAAATTATATATTGTTCCCAATAGAAACTGAATTTAAATTTCTTCCCATGGTGATACCAACAGTTTTTGAATATCTGGCATGAACATAGCGGCATTAGATGATACATTTTTCAAATGAAGATAAAAAGTTGTAATTAAATTCCAAGACAACCTAATGAGCTTAAAATATGATTTGTTTACAAAGTTAAAATTTTTACCATAATTATATCCTCCATTATTAGTTGATTAGACATTGCTGCTTTTATGTTGGGCTGCCCTAAATAATATGAAAGGAAAGGGGCGAGTTAAAGAAGACCAGACATTCCCTTCCTCATCCCTAGAAACTTCCTGTTCTCTCATTCATAGGGCTTTTCTCACAATTTTTTATATGCAATACTGAAATAGAGGAGCTGAGGTCCTGATATGTGTTCAAGAAAATGCATACACACACAAAAGCTTTATCAACAATAAAACCATTTAGGGATTAAGCTGTTAAGCCAGGATCCAAACAAAATAGCTTGCCTCAGGGCCAATGTTTCGTTATGTTGTCAAGTTGTAAGATGATTGTTTGGATGGGGGATCTAATAGACCATATATTATGTTTACCAATTTTAATCTTTAAATATATGTTGTGATAATTTGACACACAATTGTAGTGAGCCATTGTGTTTGTGATGATTTTATAATTTGGCACATAAAGGCATAGCAGTTTTCCCAGACCTGCTGTTGATGGGGAGATTGAAGCTCAAATCCTGGTTGGGTATACTCAGGGTGATTTTTCCTTAATGGTTTCTCACTAGGCTTTCACCCAAATACAGGTAGATTACCTGGAATGCTTCTTTCTTCATCCTACCTCATTAGTGTAATTATATATGTGTATAACCCAAGCAGGTATGCCCCTAGTAAGATGAGATAATAAAAATAAGTTTCTCACAGGGAATGAGGACAGTGAGTTTTTAATGTACTACTATTTAGTTTGACTTATTTTTGTACTTTAGTGACATTACTTTCCTTTCAGCAATTTAAGAGTAATTGTAGTTGTTTGTTAAGCCTTTATTAATTTAAATGTTTTACTGTACACATTTGCTCCTTTAGTTTTTACAGAAATGCAGAAAGGCCTTCAATTAAACAGCACATGTCTTATTGGCCCCCACCTCATTAATGTTGGGGGGTGAGTAAAAAACTCTAATTCCCTCCACACTGTAAGAAGCTTACAAAAAAAAATTGTAATATCCAAAATGTTTGACTAAAAGTATCCAAAAAAACAAGGTTGCTAAATCACCACTGGTGAAAAGTCGATGGTCTTATTTACCATCAACAGCCCTATTTTATCTTTTAAGGCCCATCTAACCACTTTGGTGGCCGCATAGCTTAAGGCATCATTCTCACAATCAACTAAACTACTTGAATGTGGGGAATGCCAGGCCTCCACCGTGGTTCGGATTCCACGTTAAATCTGTAGGTCCTCCATTTCATCTCACAATCACCCTACCACTACACATTAGCGTAAGTGCGTATAACCTGAACGGGTAGTAAGACGCGATGCTAATAATAATAATAATAATAATAACTAAACTACTAATGGGCATATCAGTGTTTGAATCCCGGTCTGATGTATTGAGGGTGGGTTTTTTTTCAAAATGGTTTTTCACTAATGGTTTGTTTTTTATAATTATGTGACATCTATTGTACTATATTCGAAGCACATCAAATTATTATGTTTGGTATAAAATTACAGTAACAGTACATTCTATTCAATATGAGAAATGTTTGTTTTCAATCTAAAATTTCTTCGAAGAATGGTGACATAAATTCAAAATGAGGACTAATTTTAATCGAAAATGTGTATTTTGTTTGTTAGGCCTATGGTTTCTTTTTGATCAAAAGTAAACATCTATGGAGTTTTATTAATTATTGTAGACATGCTACTTGTCTTAGTTGTACGAGAACTATTCCCACCATTATAGCTGCCTTGTCTCTTGTGCAGCAATTAAAAAGAAAATGAAATAATTTTTAGAAACGTAAAGTTATTACCATCAAGTTGCTTGAAAAGATTAAATTTCATGTTGCTAATGAATACATCAGTTTTTGCACATTTGAAGTCTTATAGAGAATTTTTGGTTGACTGCTCATTCTAAAGCCCTCAAACACTCCAGGAAATAATATAGGTTCTCATCATTGAGGCACCTGAAAAATCTATGCCAGCTAAACAAAATGAAATCCACTTAAAGAGTTGTAGAGTGTATTGACCCACCTCTCCTACCCAAGTTGAATTGTCTAATTTAATATCTTTCACAACCGCTTTGGTGGCCGCATGGTCTAAGGCACTACTCTCACATAAGACTAGACTGCTGATGATGGGGAGATTGAGGTTTGAGTTTTGGTTGGGTGTACCAAGGGTGGTTTTAAAGAAAAATGTTTTCCACTTTCTCTCCACACAAATGTGGGTACATTTCTTATAAATTTAATATTCTTCATCCCTAAAACCATTATTGTAACTAGTACATAAGCATATAACCCAAATGAGTAGTAGTTAATAAGCTTCACCTACAAAGTATTTTTAATTCAAAAGTAATTTTTGAAAGTGAATAGTTACTATATTGAAATATTCCAAAACAAAAACCTTTATTATCTATAGTAGGCATAAATGAAATTAGCTTGAACTTTTTATAAATAAATTACATTTCCTGTTTCTTGAATATTAAAAAGATTACAATATGAAGGTGGGTGTGGCATCTTTTAAAATGATAAAATTATTGATAAAGAAAAAAGAAAAATCATCTCTGATCAATTCAAAAGCTCTGTTGCGAAAAGACGGGATATTAAATGGGTAATAAAACATATTAGAACTAAATTTTTTTTTAAACCAGTAAAACATTTGTAGGGAAAAAAAAAACTTAAAAGGAATAATTTATTTAAAATTAGGTGAAAATGGCTTTGCTTTTCTATTGGTAGAAAGGACATTCTTTGTGCGCCAACAATTGTTACCAATAGATACAATTATGTCTTTTAAGCCACCCACCATTGGTCTTTAAAAAATAAAAGGCTATGTCACTTGACCCAAAACAAAAGTTTCTTCCAACCATAATGTTTCATAAGAAACAAATTGACTGTTTCAAAATAATGGTATTTCATGTATGTCTTTTTCTAACCCTGATTTTTTATGAGAACCTATTTTAAATAGTTTCATAATGATAAAACAATATTTAGTCTCAATAATTAATCTCTTGTATCACTTAGTTTTAATGAGGACACATTAAATTAAAATTACAAGCCAATATTCTGGATAAAAATATTACGTAATTTTTATGTATCTCGCTTTGGTAGTACTATATGAAATTTCAAAATAAACTTATTTCAAGGCTATAAAGAAAGCTATATATGTATTTAAAAAATATTTTCAAGTTCAGGGAAAAATAGTAAATTACTCCTTTAAATAATAGATAAAATGTGAATTGAAACCCAATTAGTGTCATTCATAAAAATAATAAAAAACACTACATTTTGAAATCAAAGGCGAATTAATTTTAATTTGTGGGTGAGCTTTATTAAAACATACCTTTATCCTTAATATCTAATACAATTGTCCAAGAACCAGACTTGCAAAAGGCGCAAAAAGATTTATACTGTTAGTTTGCCGGGTCCAATCCTTATTAAAAGAGTATGTTGCCACCTAGAAATTGTATTTAAATAAGAGTTTTGAGAGTTTCTTTCTTTGCTACTGTCAGAATGCACCACATGTTTGAAAACATATCAACGCCAAGGTTTTTTAATTGGTAAAGGCACTAAAAAAATGCATTTCTAGGCTAATTCATTGAACTTACAATATTATGAAATTGTGGATGCTTAAAAATAATGTAGACCTAATTAAAAATTAGTGCCAAAAAACTCTGATAACGTGATGGATCAAGAACACTGAACTGCATTCTTGCATTCCTCACTTATGTTATTGAAAACCATACAATGTTAATAAACTCTCAATAAACATGCTGCATTCAAAGTAAAGAGGAAGTATTTTGGTTAACATAATATGTGTGCTAATTTTCTCTAGTTTTCTAAATAATTTTTTTGATGATAGAAGAAACCATAAAGAATATTTTTTTAGTTTTGAATGGTGTAGGGTTGAAGAAAAAAATGTGTTTGTTGATATTATTCATATGATGTGCTAATTTATTGACAGGATTAATGAGTTTAAATATTTAGAAACAATTTAATTAGCTTGGATATTAGAAAAATAATACAGTCAGGAATGAAAAATTAAGAATATACAAAACAATAATTTGAGTGTTTCAAATGGGTGTGAAACGTGGTCTCTTATACTTTAAATGGTGGGACAAATTTAGGGTGTTTGAAAATGAAAACAATGTGTCCATAAAAGTATAAGGTTACTGAGGATTTGAGGTTACATAATTATGATTTAAATACCCTGTATTCATAATAAGACATTGTTAGGATAATCAAGTCTTGTTGATTATGGTGGGCAAAACATGCAGCGCGAATGAGATTGTATAAGCTTGTTTAGAGTGCTGACTGATAAAACCATTAAGAAGAAACTATTGGGAATACCTAGAAGCAAATAGAAGGATTATATTGAAATGGACCTGAAAGAGATATGGTGTAATGAGTACAGCAATTAACTCTCAAGTTATTTTTTAAAGTTTTTGAAATAAATGTCTAGACTATAATAAACATATTAATCCCCACATCATTTCGTGTTTGCTGTACTTTCAAGTTTTGAAATGTCAAGGCTTGCACATTTTAGCTTCATTAATAAAGGATAATTTATTAAGCAGTGCTTGTGGTGATGATCCTGACTAATGAAGCATTTTATTTATTCAAGTAGATAATAATATGCTCCTGAATATAGGAGCCAATTTACCTAACTTTATTATTTGCGAGTTTTTTCACTGAACAGAGAAACATTGTTTCATGGCAACATAAAGTTGTAAATAATTTTATGTACCTTAAGAGTGTCGATTACATTTACTTGCATATGTAAATAATTTTTATTGGGAATCATAAATTCAAATTCCTTTTATTGAAATTTAAATATAAGAATTTAAATCCTACAATAACAAAAAATGACATAGAGTTGTATTGTTAGAAGAAAATAAATTTTGTTATAAATTATTTACTGAAAACATAATGGTTGTAATTTATATTAAATAATGTATAATTCATATAAAATAGTTGTTTATTTGAATGCATCAGGCTAATTTTAAGGCCAAAAACTAAAAATAAAAAGTCTTTATCTAATCACTCAAGCATGACAAAACCATTGACCAAAAACTGCATTATGAAACACTGCTCTTTAAATTTAATAAACTTACTCATTGAATAGGCTTACTAAGGTATTTACTAACAAAAACAGCCACTTTAAGAAGTTGTTACGGGATTATAGTTTGGGCATTTAAAACAAATTAATATTATTTCTTTGCTACTATTGTCAAATTTATAAAAGGTAATCAAGAGCATGTTTCAGCAGATGATCTTCAGTTTCACATCTAATTAGACTAAAAATCATTTGAGATGAATTTTATACGCAGGCACTGCACATTAAACAATATAATATTATCCAAATTGAGTATTTTATAAAATATTTCTCTGCCCACTTTTTTATAGTTAAATTAATTAAATAAGTAATTTATTACTTAGGGATTACTTAATTTCAAAAACCTCTGCTTGGTTATATTTCCTTGTTTTTAAATAACACATTATTTGGAAAAAAAAAAAAAATTAAAATAGAGAAAATATGTGCAAGCTTCACTTTGTAATTAACTTAGTATTTATTCAATTAATACTAAATTTTATGCAAACTTAATTTTTGCACCGCGTTTTACTACTCATTTGGGCTATCCACATACTTAACTTAAATGATAACATTATAAATAAGAGAAATCTGCCCACATTTACAAATAAGGAAAGTGGGGACTCAAAAAACTATAATCGGTGTACACCTGACCAGGACTCAAACCTCGTGACACATTAGCCCATGTGACTGCTGATGTAGGTAAACTCCTTGTTGATCCTGTTTTGAGTTTTTATTTATTAGGGTGTGCTTTAGGAAAGGGGCTTCATTTTCATATTTCTATCACTAAGAAATAACTTTAAATACAATTTAAAGCATGGTGTCCAGCGACCTGGAAAACAGGAAATTGTCAGGAAATTTGCTTGGTCAGGGAAAAGTCGGGGAATTTTATTAAATTTCTGGAAATTTACATTTCGTCTATATAAAGTCTCATATTTTGATTCACAATAGTCAAAATAACACTTTTCTTCCAGTTAATACCCAGCTGTAATCACTTTCACACCATTGTCCATGTTGAGCAGACTTATATCACTTCTCAAGGTCAACAAGTGAGTTTTGTGTCTTTCCATAAATTAAAATAGAGAAAATATGTGCAAGCTTCACTTTGTAATTAACTTAGTATTTATTCAATTAATACTAAATTTTATGCAAACTTAATTTTTGCACCGCGTTTTACTACTCATTTGGGCTATCCACATACTTAACTTAAATGATAACATTATAAATAAGAGAAATCTGCCCACATTTACAAATAAGGAAAGTGGGGACTCAAAAAACTATAATCGGTGTACACCTGACCAGGACTCAAACCTCGTGACACATTAGCCCATGTGACTGCTGATGTAGGTAAACTCCTTGTTGATCCTGTTTTGAGTTTTTATTTATTAGGGTGTGCTTTAGGAAAGGGGCTTCATTTTCATATTTCTATCACTAAGAAATAACTTTAAATACAATTTAAAGCATGGTGTCCAGCGACCTGGAAAACAGGAAATTGTCAGGAAATTTGCTTGGTCAGGGAAAAGTCGGGGAATTTTATTAAATTTCTGGAAATTTACATTTCGTCTATATAAAGTCTCATATTTTGATTCACAATAGTCAAAATAACACTTTTCTTCCAGTTAATACCCAGCTGTAATCACTTTCACACCATTGTCCATGTTGAGCAGACTTATATCACTTCTCAAGGTCAACAAGTGAGTTTTGTGTCTTTCCATCCAAAGTTGAGTCATGATTATTCACATGCGCAAAATTTGACTAGGCCTACATTTTAAGTAGAAGGAACTAAGAATGACTCTGTCCCACAACTATTTTAAATTTTTCTTGCTTGGGGCAATCTTTTAATGGCTCAATACAATTTTACTGAAATCTACTTTTAACTTAAAATAGTCCATTTCCCCGGAGGCAGAAATGATTTAATCCCTTTATAGAGTGATACAACTTCAGAATGTGTGTGTATCTAGGAAAAAAACATACTATTTAATCTGTGATCTTAAAAATTATATTTGTAATATACGTAATATCAATAAATAGTGGTCTGGGAAAAAGTAAATTGGATCTGGAAAACCTGGAAAAGTCAGGGAATTTAAAAATATAGTTTGGCTGGGCACCCTATAAAGACTGACAATGCACAAATGTTTAAGATGGGAAGGTGATTTTTTTTAAATAATACTGAATTTAAAAGATAAATAAGTTAGACAGTTTTTTTAATTAATTATACAGCATTAATCTATAACATCATTTTGATACTATAGAATTTGAAAGATAAATAACTTGGATAAAATTTTGTTTAGTCAGTATTTTTATTCACTAGAACATTATTATACATAAACATAATTTTGATAGTTAATACTGAATTTTAAAGATAAATAATTTAGACAATATGTTTTACAGTCAGTAATTTTATTCATTAGAACATCATTATTATCTAAACGTAATTTCGATAAGTACATAATACTGAATTAGAAAGATAAATAATTTAGACAACCTTGTAGTCATAGTAATTTTACTCACTAGGACAGGGGTTTCTCATTGTGGACCGCGAGTTTTCCCCCCCGCCCACTAAGTTTCTTTGAAAAGTAATCTACTGGATGTTTTTAGCTGAGAAACGGAAAGTTTTAACTTGCGTGGGAAAACTTAAGACATATCAAAGATAATAACATAATTTTAGTCAGGAAATTTTTAGGAAATAGGTAACTAGACATGTTCAATCTAATCAACCCTTCATATTTCATTCAAAAGCTAAATACCTGCTTTCATTTTTGCATAACTTGACAAATACTAGCCGATTAAGATACGTGAATTCAATTGTGATCCTCGGGCACTTTTAAGTTGGAAACTCTTGCACTAGAATATCTATATTTTTAAATCTTGTCATTAGTTAGAAAAACAAGTATAAGCTACAATTTTATTTGGTGTGCCAAACACTCTTGAAATTGGCCTATACAGTTAAACAAAATCATTTGAGCTTTTTTTTTAAATTAATCAGTATAAACTAACCTTATTTTAAAGGCCAAACTCAAAAAAAAGTCCTGAGGTAAGACTTGTATCTAAATATCAGGTTTGAATAAAATCCATAAACGCTTTCGAATATAAGTCCAATGACAGACAGACATACGTGGGGGTAGACATGCAAAATCCACTTTTTTGGATTTGAGGACACACAAGAGTGCATCATAATATTAATAATAATATTTAGCACCGTGTCTTACTACCCGTTCGGGTTATACGCTTTAAGTACTAATTACTCTAATGGATTAGGAATTGGAAAGGTTGAATTAGAGGAAGTGAACCCACATTTGCGTGGAAGGAGAGTGGAAAACCATTTAGTAAAAACCACCCCCAGTTCATCCGACCGAGATTCGAACCTCGATCTCCCCGTCCTCAGCAGTCGAGCTCAACACGACAAGCGCGTTAGCCAACTACGCCACCAAGGCGGGTGAGTGCATAATAATGTTGTGGTTTAAAATGTCCATGATCACAATACTGCCTCTATTTGAAAACAAAGCGTCAACACTTTCATAAAAAAAAGTAATAGCGTTGAAACTAATAATCAGGATACAAGTTATTATGAAGATTTAAAAATAATAGCTTAGTAACTAATTACTGAGCTCCAAATAAAATGAAAATTCATTTAAATGTTGGAATTTTTAGAGCCAATATTGTTCAACACACGAATATAGATTATTATTATTATTTTTAGCACCGCGTCTTACTACCCGTTCGGGTTATACGCACTTACGCTAATGTGTAATGGTAGGGTGATTTTGAGATGAAATGGAGGACCTACAGTTTAACGTGGAATCCGAACCACGGTGGAGGCCTGACATTCCCCACATTCACAAGATGTCTTGTCAGAGGTGAAGGAAGGGTTTGGTAATCAGATAAATTTTTGCCGCGACCGAGGATTGAACCCCGGCCGCCCGCACAGAAGTCTTTATACCTTACCCCTAGACCGCCAGGTCACCCACGAATATAGAAACTGCTCATTATTTTGCACAGGGTTTTACTACCCATCCGCGCTGTACTCATTTATGATGCTGACATTCTACCCTCACTACGAGACTTCTGTTTTGATAGCCTGTTGTCCCTAGACTACTACTAACCTACCTCGGTGGCGTAGTTAGCTAACGCGCTAGTTTTGTGTTGAGCTCGACTGCCGAGGATTGGGAGATTAAGGTTCGAATCTCGGTCGGATGAACTAGGGGTGGTTTTATCCTAAATTGTTTTCCAGTATCCCTCCACGTAAATGCGGGTTCACTTCTTCTAAATTCAACCTTCCCAATCCAATAGCGTAATTAATACTTAAGCATGTAACCCGAACGGATAGTAAGACGCGGTACTTTATAGTGAAAAATAGACTACTACTACTACTACTACCACCACCACCACCACCTTTTATTTAAGTGAAGCTCATACTTTTTTTTAAAAAAAACACCTGAACATGTCTCCAAGTGGCTTACTACCCTCTCGGTTATACACCTATGTACTAACTACTCTAATGGCTTAGGGATTAGAAAGGTTTAATCGATAGGAAGTGCACTCGACCGGAATCAAACCCCCAATCTCCCCGTCTTCGGCAGTCTAGTCCAACACTAGAGTAGCGCGTTGAGCCAAGCGTCCACCTGAGTGGGTCAACGTTAGTTGATTGTACATATTCTATATACACTTAGGTAGCGAGCTTACCCTAATGGGTTACACTGAGGTTCAGCTTTATAAGATAGGGCCAAAATGTTAATTGGTCAAGGTAAAACTGTTAGCTTTCAGGATAAACAGAGTATAAAACATGCTATAAGAGAATTTTAACTGATTTTTACAACACCGCTAGGTGATCTAAGTTTTTGGAATAATATTGATATGTGACAAAAGGGAATTTATACTTTTTAGTAGAAAAATGTCCATTGAGAATGGATGAAAAACCAATGTGGTTCAAAATGTTCCATTTGACTGTTGATAATATGGGAGCCAACCATCGCCGCCGCATTGCTCTACTCACGAATGAGCTAATTTGATTACTTATTATTATTAGTAGTAGTAGTAGTAGTAGTAGTAGTAGTAGTAGTAGTAGTAGTAGTGGCACCGCGTCTTACTACCCGTTTGGGTTATACGCACTTACGCTAATGTGTAATGGTAGAGTGATTTGTGAGATGAAATGGAGGACCTACAGTTTAACGTGGGATCCGAACCACGGTGGAGGCCTGGCATTCCCCACATTTACAAGTTGTGAATAATACACGTCTTTCCAGAGGCAAAGGAAGGGTTTGACAGTCAGATAAATCTGTGCCAGGACCTAGGATTGAACCCCGGACCCCCAGCACAGAAGTCCGACACCTTACCCCTAGACCCCCAGGTCAGCTATATTCCATTCACGCACGGTAGGAATTACTCTCCGAAAGGTTCTTTTTTCCTACCAATATCCTGCTATATAGTAGATTTATGGTAGGGAAAAAGGCCTTTCAGAAGTCAATTCCTACGGTGAATGGAATATACAATTTCATTAATGAACATCAAACTACCTACAGTGATGGTCGAACAGTTTAAGCATTTACTTCTCCTAGCTATGGATTTAGATAAATGGACTACCATAATTTTTATATTAAATTTAGTTTTTCCATATTTTTTAACACATTCTGGTGGACTTAATTGAATTAATCTTCCTCACAACGTGTCTGTAAATTGATGCCAATATCGGATGGGCAGTAAACAACAAATTTGTGTTTAGAAATTCCGACTAAAACGGTAGCTAAAATCATAAACAAGAATGTTACCAGGCTAACTGGTCGCTAATCTACTTCCCATTAAAATATGGCTTATCATGTATAATTTTTTCATACATAACACCAAATTCAAATCCACTTACACATGAATATTTTATTTATCTTAAATGCATCTCTTTTACAAACATAAACATTAACTATGGTCCTTTTATTAAACAATTTTTCTTCGAACTAGCTCAGAAAGACTAATTTCCCTTTAGAATTCCTATTGATATACCTCCCCTTCCTTTAATAAAACCTGTTTCATCAAAGGCATTCGGTTACCATAACGTTCCGGCGATTGAAGATAAACAATGGTGAAATATTATTTTTTCTCAGCCCGCTAAGATTAATTTCAAAGGAATGCCATAAAAAATCCCACGATTAAGGTTTTGAAAGGTCAAATGTATGGTCACCCCTGAGGTAATCCTGGCCGCCGTCATTCATTCAAGCTCGTAATCGCTTTCAGAAGTCGTAACTTGGGATGGGGGAGGGGTCGGAGGCAACTCACTCCATCTCCCCCCTTCCCCCTATCCTCTTCCCCCCTCCCCCACCGGCTCGTAGTAAAAGGATGCAGTTATCTGACAGAGAGATAGGGCAGCACAGACTGGATAACACGTGGTGGCATGAGAATAACACATGTAATGGGAAACGTATTTTAAAAACTTTGTTGTTCCCCCCCCCCCTCCCGAGGGAATGTCCGATTGTAAGTTTAACCAATATATTGTGATGTGGGGGCTTTTTGTCATTTTCGATAGTGTGAATAGCCTCTCTACAGGACTAGCATCTAAACATTTAAATTTTGTGTCAACTAATGTTTTGATACCCTCTTTTGTTTTTGTTTTTCTCGCAGCGTCGTAGTACCCTCTGATTCTTTGCTGATAAGGAAAGCATAATTTAGAGGAAATATACATACGTTTGCGTGGAGGAAGAATAGAAAAAAAATCTTTCTACATACATGAAGCTGGGATTCGAACCCTGACGTTTAAGTCCAACATGCGTCCATCGATGCGGGTTTCTCATGTTAACTGTAGCTTTAAAATATTAAAATATATCTCGTCTATTGACTTTTGTTTCTATAAATTAGTGATTTTTTTTGTTTTAATGAATTTTTGGGCATGTCATTGAATTGTAATGGTTTAGATTAACTTAATTCTGATTTCCCACCCAGAGAAAGGGAACATTCGATTCCAGAACAATCGACGTTCGTCCCTTGCCGGTAAACGAATAAGGGACCCTTTAAATAAGTAGGTGGTCGCTTTACTGACTGAGCTAAGGTGATCGGCTAAGAGATAGTCTAGCTGAGATCACACAAAAAGCCGTATTAAAAATGTCAAGTTTGCGCAAGCGTGTCAAATGTGAAGAACGTACATCGAATCAAATGGGGTCGCCCTCACGGAAATAGTCAGCTCAACGCTTCTATCAAGTACTAAAATGTGATATATTTACTGCCCACATACTCACGATCCAAATAGAAGTGTCAACACGTTTAAAAATTGACTTTGAAGTGATCATTACTTGGGTTATATGGGATTTATAAAAAATACATTCTCGTTACTAGGGTATATAATGAAGTTCGAAAAGTTTTGTAAAGAAATAAACCATAAGGGCTGTAAATAACCATTATTTACTTGAATACTTAGGCTTCTTTACTTTATAAATATATAGTGTTTAATTGCCTGAACGAATACACTGAATTAGTTTCTAATCTAAGTTTAAGCAAATAAATTGTGCTACCACTCAGACCTATGTTTTATCGAGTTGTCAATCGACGGTCGTGCCCTTTCTCAGCTGTCAAACTATCATTTCAAAACTGCTTTCTGTATGGCCTCATTCTAAGTTAAGTGCCAGCGAGTTGTACCGGGTTGGTCTTTTGTTTATTAGTTTGTTCAACGTACGGACTGTTAAGGTTGTTGATGTGTAGGGACGCAAGAAAAGGTCACTCTTTTTGCAGTTTTTACGTCAAAACAATTTTTTGGTCAAAATAAATAAAATATTGCTTCATTACAAACATAATTTAATTTTCTTCACATGGTGAACTCAACATTTTCTTGAATAGTGTGTTCTAAAATTATATGACAAATTTCTATCTTAATTTAAAAAGTATGTCACCTAATGCTGCAATACTCACGATAGATGTTCAAGAACTCTCGATATCACCGCGCAAAAAAAAAAAAATATCGATGCAATATTTTATTTATTTTTGCCAAAAAATGTTTTGCGATAAAAACTGAATAAAAATTTGTCCTTTTCTCGTGTTTCCTAAATCCCTGCTTTGACGGTTCAAATATTTGGAATAGTATGAATGTGACTAAGAGGAGGTGCACCCACATTAGCACATAGAGAGGATAGAACAACAAAAAGCCAAATCTGAAAAACCACTCGCTAATGCAAGCTTCGGGGTTTCAAACTATGATATCCTTTTCATCAAAAAACAAAATGCACTGCCTGGCATGTGTACCTATTTTACGCGGCGCTTATTAATGAGGAACAAAGTGACTGGATCGTAGGTTTCAATTATAATTTTTATTCGGCTTATTCAATTAAATGGTTTTTCATTCTTCCTCCACGCGTGTACGGATACGTTTTCTCTAAAATTCTACCTCCATCACTACCCCATTAGTGTAATTAAAATGCGGAGAGTCCGAACGTGCTGGAGAGAGATTTAATGTTTGTGTGTGTATAAATATTATATTATATAATATAGATGTGCATGTGTGTATATATAGATATAATAATATTGGTATACCTTTTCAAGATTTAACTAACGCCACGTCATGGGTAATTAATCTTACTGCTCAGTTTTCTGGTGAAAGTTTCATTGCATCGTCCACAAAATATTTGCCTTGCATAAACTTTTTTTTTTAACTTGATAATGTGAGACAAGAAAAGTAAAGTATTAAGTCTTAAAGTGGAAATTGTATGTTTTACTTAGAATTCCTTGTAAGTTTTGATCTTTCGAAGTCAATTATATAGTTTACTCAAAAGGTTCTTTTAGACTTATTTTGCGTCCAAAATTGATAGTATTTTACTATTTTGTTAGTGCTACTTTATAAGTGTTGATATATCAATCACGTAATATGACGTATGAATAGTTATATAAAACATGATCAAATAACCTTTTTGACTATCAGATAATAAGACCCTTTCTATCAACATTGGAATATATATGACCTGGCTTCACCTTTTTTAGTGAAAATCTTTTAAATATTTACTTTATGGTATTAGGAAATCAATAAATCATTGTCAGCACTTACAAAAGTACGCCACCCATCCCTATCTTGGGTTAGTTCTATCCAGTCCACCTCATTAGACCCTATTTCTTTCAGGTATATTCTAATTAATGTTATCATCCCATCTACGTCTAGGTCTTCTCAAGTCTCTTCCCATTGGGTTTGCCAGTCTATACTTAAACACGGTTTTAGATTCTCCCATTCGTGTTGCATGTCCTGCCAACCGTAAATTGCGAGTTTTGATTATCCTGTCTTGTGATAAGTACCGTTTATATAAATCAACATTATGTATCCACCCCCTACTCCCAGTATCATCATACCTATGAAATCTGACATCATTAAGGAATGCAAAAAGCTAAAACATTATAATAAAATGATAAAGAAAAATTACTTTATTGGTTTGGTAATGATGATAAAAATGTGGGTTAAAAATATATAATCAAATATAAAGTCTCGTAGTTTTCTTTTTATTTCCGAAAAATGATTGCCATTACATGGCTTTCTCAAGTTTTGATCAGAGACGAATATGACAGCTAATTGCGTTATTTGTAGTCATGACAACTTGTGACGTAAGTAGCGATGTTGCCAAGCCGCTCTTTTTTTGTTTGGGTTTGTCTTGTTTCATTTCCAAACCGGGATTCCCGCGATGCGTGGAAGTTTGTGGAGTTGGAAATTGGTTTATTCCAACCATTCCTTATAATGTGATTGTTTACTTATTCATGCGCTTGAAATTAAGTAAAGATATTATTTTATTTGTGATTTTAAAGTTTGGAAACTGTTAGAACTAATGCTTTAATTTTCCTGGATTATTGTTTTCATGATTGACCTAAGTTACATTCTTTTTTGCGAAATTATGAAATTTTTCGACGGAAAAAGAATTATAACCTAAAACACTATAGTGTGCTTAAATAGTCGATTACATTCACTATATATTTAAACTTGCATACTTCAAAGTCCTGATCTAGAAGGATGGAGAAATACTCATTTGTGGAAGATGGATTTTAATCAATAATATAAGATGTGTATAGAACCAGACACCTTAGCTTAGTCTGTAGCGTGCATGCCTATCGAGTTAAGGATCCCGGGCTTGATTCCCGGCAAGGCAGAATGTTTAAAAAATTGATGAAGTATTGGTTTACCCTTTCATAGTGTAGTGAATTAACGGTCGGGGACTGGATGTTGTTCCTTTCCTAGTCTTGAGTTAGATTATAAGGAACATGAAGCTATGACAGACCTAGTAAGCCGGTAATGGAAAATATATGGCTTGAATAAAATAAAATGACCCATACGTCAGGCTGTAAACAGTAATGGACGTAAAAATGTTTTAACACGTTTGTATGAAATTTTAATCAAACCATTGCTTGTCTTTGTTGTTAAGGCCTGTTAAAAAACCTAAGTCAATTTGTTTTCTAACCCTCGCAGGTGGGCATGCGTTCTAAATGTCAAGCTTATTTAGATTGGAGTGCCGATACCTGGGTTCGTAGTTCGAATCCCGGTTGTTTTACCGACTGTGTTTCGTTCCGGCATTGTTTCCCCACTCTCGCTCCATGTTAAAGTGGACACTTGTCTTCTAATGCTACCTTTAGCCGTATGACATCAGCGTAATTAAAATCTACCTATGCCTATATCCCAAACGGGTAGCAAGGCGCGAATGAAAAAAAAAAGAAATGATTGGTATAATTATTTTGGTTGTGTCGTAATTAATACTTGATGGGATACAAAACAGTGTCTCCCGTGTGAGCGGCTGTCGTGGTCACGTGTTTCCAAGTTCCACGTAGGATTGACGTAAGGTGTCTGTTGCGTAATCCATCCTCCCGGCTCCGTTGCCTGACCTCTCTCTATGTGAAACAACTGCCAGTGAGGTTTTTTAATTGTACATTTGTTTTCTGTATTTTACGTTTCCCCTTTTCTATATTACCTTATTTATAATTGTATCACTGTGTTTGATTACAATGCAAACAAAGTGTAGAATATATTTGTATAGTTGATGCACAAGTTTCACATGTCTTTTTTTTTTTTGTCAATGTGGCCCGATTTCCTTACGAAAACCCATTTGAATAAAAAAATCTTTCCTTATCAAATATAAATATAAAGTAGGATTCTGGTAGGAAAAGAACTTGAAAGTTCTTCATAAATAAATTGGACTATTCGAAATAATTTGTGTAAGCAATCGTGTGCTGGTTGTTAAATTTTTACCACGTTTGAAGCTAATCATAAAGTAGGCATGGTTGTCCAACTGGGATACTTCCCCTCAATCTGGTATAACATTTTTGGTACCTTAAAATAAATAGTGAAAAACTGTGCTTAGAAAAATTAAAATCGCCGTTTGAAGCCATATTTATTTAACTTTGATTGATGATTCGTAGCTTATCATTCATTTGGTTGAAAATTATCTTAATTTTATAATTTAAAGTTATTATTTATATTCTGTCTTCCCTCTTTCCCTAATTGCTTGCGATGCCTCTGAAAGTAACCCTATTTTTTAAACGGTAGGTTTATTCGCATGGTAAGTTTGGCAGCGTAGGCAGCAACGTGCGACAGGATTGCTGGTTCGAAAGTTTCCTTTGCGCCCGAAGGCATGGAAGGCTGGATAGTAAAAAAAAAGCCAAGTGAAGAGGACTGTTTTTTAGTAGTGCTGGCAGCTGCCGCTCGTAGCTCTGATAGCGATGCTAGTTTGGCTGCAGTAAAGCTGTTGTGCTGCGTGTTTTGTAGCGAGCGAGGCCAGGCTTGGTCCGCCCGGCTGAAACGAACTATTCCTGTCCCTTCGACACAGGCAGGCAGCGAGCCGAGCACACAGATATCGCAGCAGGCAGGCGGGTCGGTCGGTCGGTTAGTCTGGGCTGGCTCACTTTCCCGGCCAAGGGGAGTACGGTAGTACTGCGTTCCTACTTCCTAGGCCTCTCGGACCGCTCCGGGGGGCCAGAAGGGAACCGGCGCTCCACTCCATGCGTCATTTTCTAGTCCTAGTTTCTGCATCAAACAACAACCTGTAACAAACGGTTGATTTAAAAAAATATATATAAATAGATCCAATCGGTAGCCACTTTATCTTTGGTGGCAGTAAAACTTTCTCTCTTGCCTTACGTTGCAAGTTATGACAAGTTTCTCGAATCGGCTGCTAGATTGCTCTAGTGGTGTCGAAACCATTTCAAGTCTTTCTTTCGCCTGAAAGATTGCCAACCTTAGAAAGTCAATTTAACTCTAGCTCTGTTGTCTACATTTACGTTTTGCTGTCGAAAAAGAAACCTATACAAATGTATTGTGCTGTTTTATTGGAGAGCGATTAAAAGTGGTGTAAGGTCTAAATAATTGCTGTTAGCTATACAAATTCAACCAGAAAACTCAAGAAGGGAGCTCCTTCTTGAGCCTTCTCTCTTATATTGTCTTATTAAAATTACATGGTACCACGGCTTATCAGAATTTCTAAATGTTTTACTTTTTTTTTTATCACCATCTACCAAGAATCCAGCGGTTAACAGGAGTATTGCTTTCTTGCTCGATCTTACCATTATGTATTTCATAAGATGTTCTTTTTATTGGCTTGTTTTGGGTACTGTAATGCTTATTTGGTCCCAATGTATTTCTTCCGTTCTTTCTCACGTATATCAAATAAACAGTTCCGGCCGGATATACGCATGTGGGGACCTCGGGTCGGTATACAATGTGACCCCCCTCTCCCCCCTTCCCAAAAACCCATGTATTGCTTTAGAACCGTGTCTTAGTACATGCTTAGACTATGCGCATGTATACCAATTACTCTAGTGAATTTGGCATAGTAAAGTTCGAATTTAGAGGAAGTGTACCCGCATTTGAAAGGATGAGAAGGAGAAAACAATCAATCAAAAACCACCCTCAGTACACCCAACTGGGATTCAAGCCCTGGTTTCCTCACCATCGGCAATCTAGTCTATTGCAATAGTGAGTGACGCCTTATACCATGAGGCCACCGAAGCAGGTCGATGTAAATTACATCATGGTGTGTCTGAGGAAAGGTAAAAATTAATCGCATGTTTAATTCTACACAAATATTATAACAAAGTAAAAGGAAATAGGCTACATAAATACTTCTTGTAAACGCTCATTATAATACAAATTTTCCTTGCTTTTATTGTTTAAAACATATCAATGTCAATTTCATTAATTGTATTACTTCCCATCCTGAAAGGTATGAGGATTTCATAGAAGAACAATTACTTGGAAAGAGTCTTTGTAGTCTTCTTTTGTGTCCACTACTAGTGCTGCAAACTGTATTAGTTCATTCGTTAAGGATGCGTTGAGATAATTTTTGTATTCAGTGGACAGATTGGCACAGTAACGGTGGGAGCAGGGGGCACTCTCCCCCGGAAATAACCCGCTCTGAAATAAGTTGGCCTCCCTTTAGAAGTTTAGATACACTTCAAATCATATATTATCGAATATAAAGCTGAATGATACTCTTATCTCAAATTCCAGCTGATTTCTAGTTGCATTCAATTTTCAAAAATATTCCGGAGAAGACCTTTAAATAAATTCAAGGGGAATTTAACTTTGGAGAAAAATTCAGATGACGACTTTTAAAATAGTCCCCCCCTCAATACGTATTTCACACCAGATATTCACGAATATGAAGCTAAAAAATGTGCCAGGTAGGAACCACTCCAAATAGTTTCTAGAGGAATTCATTTTTTTTTTTTTTTTGTGGAAAGCCACTCCACATAGATTCCGGATGCATTTTATATATTCAGTAAAACCACCCATATCCAGACTCCTCATATAAACGGCTAACAGCCTGTTTGTATATTTTTTCAGTAGCTGAACTGCCATATAAAGGCTTTACGTCTATAAAACCTTTATTTGGAAAGATATATACAAATCGAAAAAAAGAGTCAACAGCAAATCTGACTCATTAAAACCCCCCAATAAATTTGTCTTACCGTGTGTTTAACTTTGTTATATTAAATAACCATTTATTTAAATGCTGCTTTTTACATATTCAAAAAAACCTTTGCTGTAACTATGTATGTTATATAATTTATAATTTTTATTACCTTTCATCTCCTTAGAGGGGTATTAATTTCATATCTAAAAGTATCCTTATACGAACGGGTTTAACACCCTTTATTTAGTTTATTAGAGTTTTTACTCTGTGTGTATATATAAATATATATATATTTAAAAAATCGGGTAACAACACCAATAATTGTTTTCTAAACGCATCCAATTTTCAAAAATATCCAGGTGAGGATCATTCTAAACAACTAAACAACTAAAAAGCGTTGAAGGAAATTTAAATGTAAAAAATAATAATCGGGAGATCACTTTAAACGGTAGTTTATAAAGGCATATACTATATATATTTTTTTAAATTCAGAGGGTTTATAGTTTCTCGAAGCATCCAATTTTTAAAAAATTGCCGAGGAAGGACCACTCAAAATCTCTTAGGAAAGCATCTAAATTTCAAAAAACTGTTGGGCATTACTACTACAAATAGTTTTTAAAATAATATAATTTTAAAAAATTAGGAAGGAGGACTATTTCAAACAGTTTTGAGAAATATATAATTTTCAAACCTTTGTCTGAGAGGGGAAAGTAGGGTGGATTTGGAAGGCAAGCCATTAAAAAGCTGAGTTAGTTGCAAATGATTACAAAGTGATAGTAATATTGATAATTAACTAAACTTAATTATTTTCAAGGCTCGCATCGGTGAGTAATTAAGGGTAATCTCAATTACTGTTAAAAGTGTACTTATTTAGCCTAATTAAATCATTCGTTAATCTATTTAAATGAATTAAATGAGTAATGAACCATTCCGTGGTGTTGTATATTGCATTAACATTAGTTTAGGATGGTCGGGATATTTACTAATTAATATGACTTAACACTATTATACGTCCATGCTACTGGATACATTTTATCGGAAGTCACAGATTACCGTCCTTCCCATCATAGAACATGACAATAACAAAGATCATAACACTTGGAAAATACCCTTTCAAAAGCGAATCCTCATTACAAGGCGATTCAACTTTTAATTCATTAGTAAAATGTAATTTTGAACACGATGCACGCCCTTCAAAAGTATTATTTACCCCCACTCGGTGACCGGGCGGTATAGTGGTAAAG
>CABFVX010001265.1:50239-68352 GCA_902151425.1 Timema shepardi | reverse complement strand
CCTCGGTCCCAGCACAGATTTGTCTGATAGCCAAGCCCTTCCTTCACCTCTGACAATACGCGTATTAATCATAACTTGTGAATGTGTGGAATGCCAGGCCTCCACCATGTTTAGGATTCCACGTTAAACTGTAGGCTCTCTATTTCATCTCACAATCGCCCTACCATTACAGATTAGCGTAAGTGCGTATACCACGAACGGATAGTAAGACGCAATGATGATGATGATGATGATAATACCCCCACTCTCATCTGAGAACAGGCATTTATAGTTACTAAGAACCCGCTGTTTAAATTAATTTAACTAAAAATTTGAAATTAAACCTGGCTTAAACCAAATACCCTGTTTAAAAAACTGATTAAAAATACTTGTTTATTCCCCCAATACTGGTTACTACATAATATGGTATGATATATTATAAAGACGCACCACTTAAAACGAGTGAAATGTGGCTTTGGACGCTATATGAGCCAGTATGGTTCATTGCTAGAGCATTGCCACACAAAGCCCTGATTCGATTCCCCTATGTAGGGCTATACCTTGAATTTGGTAGGAAGAACAGTATCTGGTAGTTAGTAAAGTTATTAAAACAATTTTAATATATTCATACATTTTGCAGCTGTCACTTTTGATATACATTATCAATACTTGAAATATTAAATAACATAAATAATATATTAAAATGTTATCAATGTTGGTGCAAAGAAATAGGTTTGAATTGTCTAACCTTTTATTCCAACCAAAATAAGACTATAATTATAACAATGAAGTTCGCATTTAGAATAATTTTGTATTTTCAATTTATTTTTAGCCAGTTAGAATGGTTGGGTGGGATCGTGCCTGACTCACTCAAGTTGGCCTGAGTTCAATCTTGACTGAAAACCCTTGAGAATTGATTTTTTGTTGTTGTTCTTCAACGCCCTTCCAAACAAGCGTCAAGTGTACAGTATTTGCCCCTTAACTTGTTTTCATCCTTTCGCCCTAAGTTTTAACTCATTTGTTTTTACTCGGTAGCATGTCTTCTGCTGCATTGGTATTCAATTATTTTTTTCTCGTGTTTCCAGATATAATTTTTTCTTCGACTTTATATTCCCAAAGTTGTTGGTGCATAATGCAAGATATATATTTTCTACAATCTAAATCTAAAAAATAAAGATCGCATGTTTTTACGTCCGGGTCTTTTGGTGCTAACCTTAAATCTGACCCTGACTATAGTCACTTTACACTATTTATCATATTGTATAGTATTAAAAAAATGTATTTCCCTCTTCGCGTACCCCAGGTTGAATACCACTGTTCTAAAGGACCTTGGTTTGATTTCCTGTGGAGGAGAAAATGTGTAATTGTATTACCTCTAGAAGTAGTTAATTAACGGCCGAAGCTTTTGTGTTTGTCCTATAATTATTTATAATATAACCATATACTTCAACACAAAGGAAATAACGCCTTTTTTATTTTTTTTATAGTCCAATTTTCATAGAATAACTTTCTGTACATATAAAAAAAATTGCTAGATCTACTTTCACGTATTCAAACGTCAAGTTATGTGATCTGCATCTGTCATTTTGATATATATTCTCAATAACTATAAATGAGATATAAAATTGATTATTATTGACCCCGTTTCGGTGGCCGCGTGGTCTAACGCGCTACTCATCCAGTAGACTAAGCTGCCGTTGACGGGTAGATAGAGGTTTGAATCTCAGTCGGGTTTACTGAGGGTGGTTTCCCAAAATGATTTTACACTCTCCCTCCACGCAAATGTGAATACACCCTCTATTAATATAATCATATAATCCCTAAAAACCATTGGCGTATTTAGTACATAAGCGTATAACCCGAACGGTTAGGTTAGTAAGACGTGGTGCTAAAAAAATATTGACCGCAAAAAATAAAGCTTGTACCTACTTTCAAAAAGCCCAAGCCAAATATAATTCTACTATAGTTAGGTCTTTGAAATGATTGTAAGTTGTATTTTTCCTCAAAATTAAGTACACAATTTGCGAATTTGGTGCATTTCAATAATGATCATAAAAAACGGAAAAAAGTAGATCCACCTTTTCACTATAATAAAAGTGTTAAATAATGGTTCATTCTAGTGAAATGAGTGTTCAGACGTTCATTTTGTATTTATTTTCTCGACGAATCATTCAAAATGACGTGGGATAACTCGCCCTAAGCCTCTCTTCTTGGAATCCGGGACCGGAGCTTGATCGACCGTTTTTTAGTTTCGAGAATGTCAAAAGCATACTTTGTTGAGCTGCACGCCTGAGACTCATTTGCAATAATAAATCCCGCGTGATTACAGCGTCATTTTAGCGAACTATCGAAAGCAATTAAAGCCACACAATATCAGTTCGGTGTGTTGACATTGTGTGGCATTGTGTCTCAAGGTCACCCAGCGTAACACAGCTGATCGGGTTCTAGTCAAAACACACTATAAACAAAACAATGTGTTGCATAATACTATGTCTCTCTCTCTCTTTTTCTCACGACATATGAAACTGACCATTAAATTGTTGGAAGTGACCCTTGCGTAGGTGCAATAAATTTTCACCTGTGATCACTTTGATGTCCTTTTTTTTTGGTCGATGCAGTTTTATATCTGGTTAGGTCTAAGACTGATGTGTCACGTGTACACGTTTATTCTTCTCACTGGGATTGTTTAACTAGCAAGAATTATCAAGACCGTATGACAGACAGGCTGTTGTCGTAGCGAGGTTATTCACCCTATTCAACTTAGGAAACTAGATAAGATTAAAATATTCAGTTTAAAGCTTCACCACTTTTGAGATAACTAACTTGATGATTAATAAGGGTAGGGTGCAAATGTACCGGTAAAACAAGGGGTGAAACTAGTAAAAGTAATTAAAATAAAAAAACATTGTAATGTAAAACAATTTGCGTGAATTAAAAGAAAAAGTTTAGTCCGATTTTCAAATGAAGGACATTTATCTGACAAATAGTAAAGTTACTAGATCAACTTTCACGTAATCATACTTAGTCATATGATCCGCAGCTGTCACCTTTGATGGTTATCATCAATACAGAAAATAGCACACTATTAATTATAGCCAAATGTTATCAATGTCGACCACAAAAATTTTGTATTTTCTAAATGGCTCTTTTATTAAAATTGAACTGTAGAAGAACAACACTCTTTACTAACTGTTAGTTTCATCTCCATCTGAAGAGATTTTGAAAAAGTAAAACACTGGCATATTTAACTTGATAATTATTGTGTCAAGAATGTAATACAACAAGATAAAAAAAGCGAGAATTCTTAATTTGAAGCTTTGCATATAAAATACCAGGAAAATGTATGTGCGTGTGTGTGTGCATATATTTATTTTGCAGAACCCAGATAAGTCATGTGAAATTTGAAATTAAAAATAAATAAATATATTAACCCTTAAGGTTCCTCGTCCCGTGTTACACGTCGTAGGGGCTATTAGCATACTAACACAAATTGGGTAGAGATGGAGAAGGTAAAAGTCTGTTCAGCGTAGGAATTGTTTTCTGAAAGGCCTTTTTCCCTACCAGAAATCTATTATATAGTAGGATGTTGGTAAGAAAAATGAGCTTCCAGAGAGAAATTCCTACCGTGAATAGAGTATAGACTTTAAAGGGTGCTCACTTGCATTTGTTTGGGGAGGAGGGGCAGTGGCAGTGGTAAGCCTATTAACGCCATAATATAAGGATTCGCGATGGGGAAGGTAGTGTATTAGGTAGTGAACTAACATCATACATCACACGTGGAAAACTAGTACCTACCGGGGCATTCGATTCGACCTTCTTTCAGACAATAAATACACATTTACGCCATAGATTTCGTGACCAAGTAGTTTGTAGTTTTACCAACTACTCTTTTTTTTATCATCGGGTCTTACCGCCCGGTCTGGTTATACGCAGACTAACGCTTGTAACCGTCACTTTCTGTTCTTCATACCACCCCCTCTTTACTCTCTCTACATCTCTCTCNGCCCGACAGCTTTACTCACCATCCGAGGAAAGCTGTGCTACGAATTTTTATCACTCCAGAAAAATTGGCTAGGTTTGAACCAACGACCATCGGGTCTTGAGGCGAGCACTTTACCCCAAAACTACCTCTCTCTCTCTCTCTATATATATATATATATATATATAAAAGCTTGCGCGCACTCTCTCTCTCGCGCGCAAGCTTTTATAATAATGCTCTCTAATTGGAAGAAAAGGTATATAAAACATTTCACCAATAAAAATAGTTTATCATTATTAACAATTTATTTATTTTGTTATTATGGTGCGGAACTTTGTGTTTGAAAATCAGTTCAGTTTTATGAAAATAATTTTTTGCAGACCTAGATGACGTTTATGATGCTTGATTCGTTTTTTTTTCGGTACCGCATCTTACTGGTGGCCTGATTACGAACAGTCCTGATCAAGCGAACGTGAGATTTTTTATATATAAGGAGTTCAGATTACGGAAACGCCATTTTATGCCTGCCCCCCCCCCCTTAATTTAATAATAGAGGGGGCCCGTGGGGCCCTACTCACGTAGAAATTTCTGAGAGTTGCTATCTTGTCCGCAATCTGGACTTTGGATATTTAGGTGGCCATAACATTTAATTTTTGCTTGTGTTCGCAATTTGGACGAATTTTTCCCTGTTAGCAATCTGGACTGTTCGCATTCAGGTTACAACCGTCTTACTACCCGTTCGGATTATACGTCCTTGATTCAGTTACCCATCGCCTATTAATTATCACGCGGAAATATGGGCATTTTTTTCGACACGCTACCCGTAAGGGCTATACATATTTTTATTTAGTTCATAGTATAGGGTCGAGGAAGAAATATTTCAAAGGAAATGTGTTCGCATTTTTCGAGGAGGTAAAGTGGGAAACCACTTAGTAAAAACCACCCTCAGTGCACCCGGTTGGGATTTGATTCCCGATCTTCTCTACGTCGGCAGCCCATACTCTATGAACCCGCCACTTAGCCAACATAGCCACCAATGTAGGCTTACAGGACATTGACTACGTTTTAGTCGTCTACAAAACTTTTTTTAAGTTTACTGCTTTAAGCTTTTTAATAGAGCTCTGCGCCTTGAGGTAAAACTTGAATAACTGTAAAAGACTTGTTAATATAACTCGTTCTAGAACTGTGTAAAATACGACTTTACTGCCTTAGGTTATTTCCGTGTTAAACCTCAGTAAGTACCTGATTTTCATAGGAAGCCCGTTATTTGAAAACTGGAGACTTGTACTGCCACAATGGCGATTACCATATTGTATTTATATTATTACTTATTAGTTTGTTTAGTTTATAATTTGAAGAGAAATAATAATTATAGTTATTTCTTGTTAAATCATCACAATAAAGTTTTATTTTGTATGATCTTATTGTCTAATGAATTCTTTTATTTTTTATTTCTATCCATCTTTTATGGTTTTAGAGAAATAAATAGCTGAAACTTTAAAAATATGATGTATTTGGCGACATGGGAACTTTACTAAGGATCCTATAACTTGAATACTATTGAATAAAGAAATTCCCTAATGGGCTCATTTCAAAGGTCTACTGAGGAGCTTTAAAATTATACCCAACAAAGACACGAATTATTACCATATTTATGGTAATCCGTAAGGAAGTATTATTTATTGCAAGCTTTCGATAACTTTTTAAATGAACTTTATGATTAATACATCGAATAAGACCAATTTCTAGAATGCCAAATGTCAGCGACTTTCAATTGATGTTGGTGGTCGAAAGTGGGCTTCCTATACAAATCACTGTTATACTTGTAAACTATATTACCCTGACTGATCCAATTTCATTTTATGGGCCTGGCGAGTGTAAAACCATTGCAATTGGTTTAGTAAGAATATCCGCTGGCTGGCTACCGAGTTCGAAACTCTTTTGAGATAACTGAGGCGTCAAACAGAGCTCTATTTTTTGTTGCACCGCGCTTTACTACCCGTCCTTTACTTACCTCGTTGGCCGTATGGTCTAAGGTGCCACTCTCGTGTTAGACTAGACTGCTGATGACAGGGAGATTGGGGTTCAAATTCTGGTCAGGTATAATTAGGGAGGTTTTCCTAAAATAGGTTTCCACGCAAATGCTGGTGCACTTCCTCTAAATTAACCTTCCTCATACCTAGCTCACTAATGTAATTCATATACCTATCTATAAACTGAATGGGTAGTAAGATGCGGTGCTAAAAAACCTACCCGTCTGGGTTATACATATAATTTATAAATTGCGCTAATGTACTCGTTATGAAAAGGTGGATTAAGAGGAAGTGTACCCGAATTAGCGCGAAGGAAAAATTGATAACCATTTAGGGAAAAAAACAAGCTTAGTACATTCATCCGGGATTCGAATCTCGGTATCCCAGTCATCTACAGTCTAGTCCATTGCGAGAATTGCATTAGGTTACTGGCAGGAATAAAGGATTACCCTCTTTTTTTGCGGTAAACATTTAACAGTGCCCTCTGGGGTTTTAACATGGTATCTATCATCACGAGTCACTCTCGTGCTAGACTGGCCTGCACATGACGGGGAGATCACTGTTCTAATCCCGTTCGGTTGTACTATGTGAGGTTTTCCCTAAACTGTTTCTTACTCTTTCGCCATGCGACTTCGGATAAATGTCCCCAAAAATGCTACCTTCATCTCTACCCCATTACGCGCAATAAAAGAAGATAACATTTTACAATATATCTATCAAAAATGACATCTGTAGATAACGTGATTTGAAGTAAAAATAGTTATAGTAACATTTTGTACCTGTCAGATATAGTCCTTCCTACCAGAATCCTTCTATAGCTGAGAGTCGTTTGCTGATGGATCTGCATTTGTAAAATATCCCAAGCAAAAACTCAAATACAATTGTTGGATTGTAGATGGGTGTCACCGGTGA
Source organism: Timema shepardi (assembly GCA_902151425.1). Classification (NCBI taxonomy): domain Eukaryota; kingdom Metazoa; phylum Arthropoda; class Insecta; order Phasmatodea; family Timematidae; genus Timema; species Timema shepardi. Next base: position 61,449 of record CABFVX010001265.1, on the reverse strand, counting down.
TGGGAACCGAGAGGCTATTAAGAAGGTTGAAACCATTTCACTAGCTTCCTGACAACAGGCTTAATACAACTTTCTCCAACTTATAATAAATAATAATACCCGCACCGTTAGACGCGCTGGCAAATGTCAAAATTGTCTAGTATGAAGTAGTTTATAAGACTTTAGCGGCCGGTGTTTGAATTTAAAAATAATGGTTTTGGCCTTAAGCCGCGTTGAAGTTTATTGCAACTACAACGCTTTTTTTTTTAGCACCGTGACTTACTATACGTTCAGGTTATACGCCTGTGTATTAATTACATTAATGGTTTTACCTACCTCGGTGGCATAGTTAGCTAACGCGCTAGTTTCATGTTGAACTCGGCTGCCGAGGACGGAGAGATTGAAGTTCGCATCTCGCTTGGGGAACTGGGGGTGGTTTCCCACTCTCCCTACACGAAAATGCGGTTTCACTTTCTCTAAATTTAACTCTCCCAATTCCTAACCCATTAGCTTAATTAGTACTTAAGCGTGTAACCCGAACGTGTAGTAAGACGTGGTGCAAAATAAACTAATGGTTTAGGGTCAGGAAGCCTTAATTTAGAGGAAATGCACCTTAATTTGCGTGGAGGGAGAGTGGAAACCGGGCCTTTTATTTTATGTTTCAGGAATGAGTAAGGTATAATTCAAAGGGAATGTACCCGCACATGCGCGGATGAAGATTAGGAAACTTTTGATGAAAAACCACCCTCTACATTCAAACCCTTACCTCCCCGTCCATTCTATTCCGAGTGACGTGTCAGAACTTTATATCATCGAGGCGAGTGAGTAGTCTTTTCAGGACCAACCCCCCCTTACCCCCCTTACCCCCCTTACCCCCCTCACAAAGAGTCAAATGGCGGTCGTCAACACGTTCCCCACCGACTAACCTGGTTGGCGTTCTGCCAACACCGTGCCCCTTCCCATTCTCCTTGTAGATGACAGCGTGAGAGGTTGTTACGAGTTCACACACTCTCTCGGGCACGGGCTGGGGAACGTGAGAACCAGCCAGGGAGGGCTAGGTGTGCGCAAGTGTCCCGGGGCTAGATACTCGACCCTCTGCATCAATTTATTTATTACAAGTTTCTATTGCATATAGATACACAATATAGTGAAGACTGACTGTGAATTATATTTAGAATAACCGACTTGTTATCCGTATCGGTGACGGGAAGGCTTGGGCTCGAATCCCGACTTGTTTTCCTTTTTCCCTCTAAGCAAATTCGGGTAAATCTCCACTCAATTCTAGCCTCCTCAATCCTACCACAATAGTGCAGTTAAGTATGGATAGCCTGAAATAGTAGACTAGTAGAATAAAGTTTACAAAATAAATGTGTTTGTGGCCTTTAAATGAGGGATTATCCTTTCTAGACTAGTGGAACCTTTGTGAAGGGGATTAGAATTTGTAAGGATTTTCGTGGGTGTTTTGTTTTGTCCAAAGTTGAATGTATCAGTGTAGCATACTAAAAAATTTAATGGTTTGAATTTTTTAACAGTTTAAAATTAAAATATACGTTTTTACTTAATCCCTTACTGTGCTAATTGAAATATATAAATAATAACAAGAACACTGAATGTAATAGCTAAATAAAATTATAGCGTAAAATAACTTTGTAAATCAATATATACTAGCACATTAACCAACCACAATGATGTGAGATCACTAAAAATTAATACTATGAAGCCATTAAAAGCGAAACAATTATTGCGTCACATCGTTTGCCGTGGCACGTATAATTCAGAGAAACACTAAAAGACAAAACTTTCTTTTGTTTCTTTATTTTCATTATTTTGTGGTAATATATTTTCTTAACATTTTGCCCCTAAAACTCTTGCCATGGCACACCGTTTGAGAATCCCTGCTCTAAATGGACTAAAGGTGTTCACTCAGTCAACACAATCATTTAATTAAATGACTGCTTAATCTTATATTTTATGCTGGTGCTCATTGATGATGTTGTTATTCAAAAACTTGCAAAATACGTTATTGCTAGTGACGAAAAAGTCAGTCAAGGCGTGATCATTTTAAAAGTGTTACTCGATACCCATGCGGTCATGCTTATATAGGCGGTATCAACCCTATGCAATAAGATTATTTTAATGTTGACCTTGATGTTTTCTTTCGTAATTAAAGTTATTTTAAATTTTGTTTTATTAAAAAATGTTCTCCATTTCAACTGATTTCCAAAATATATTGTCCTCTTTTTTTCATTTTTTAATCTGGTAACCCAAACTGAAGGTGTTTGGCTGGCATGCAAAAATGGTGCTGAGGGGCCCATCGGTTTGGGAGTGGAATGGTAGTGGGGTTGATTTGATTATTAAGCACGGTGGTTTGTCCAAAAAGTGACGTCATTAACGTGAGTGGCGCAAGTGTAGTCCCGAACACACTTCTGGCAACAGACCCATTTTTACACTAAACAGGCGTACAATAAAAATATACAGACTTTTAATAAGATTAAAGTCCCTCTCCTTATTTTATCATATGATAATATGATATATATGATTATAATAAGTAAACTAAAGCAGATCAGAGGAACTGTACCCGAATTTGTGCAAATGGTGATACACTTCCTTTATATTCTACCTTCCTCATTTGTGGTAATATGCTACTAGCCAGGATGGATATTAGAAAGCTAAACACGCAATTATTTTAATGTTTGCACCGCGTCGTACTACTCGGCTGATATTTTCGCACTTTAATGGTTTCGGGAGGAGAATCTTAAATTAAATGTACCCTCATTTACGTGGAGGAAGAGTAAGATGCCGTTTGGGGGGAGGGGGGTGGATACCCTGAATACGTACGAATAAGATTCGAATATCGATTGACAAGCTCATCAGCGAAGCAAACTAGGCGAGTTTTGTAAGGTTATGGGTATATCCGCGCAAAAATATTGTATGCGAAATGATGTTTGAAACCTATGAACACCATGAAATGTTCGTTAAACTATTTTTAAAACCTGACCTACTAAAGGAAAAAATAAAATATCTCATGGTCCATAACTTATCCACCATTCATTTGAAATACACATAAAGATAATAGGTAAAAAACGAACGCGTGTATAAAGATGTAATTTTTATGTTTAGTAGTAACTATTTAATAGCTTAGAAAATATTCATTCGACCGTATTGAAATATTTATATACGTTCATCTATAGCAAGTTAAGTCAAATATAAAAAAATCAAACACTGGCAGTTAATAGATTTGGAAAGTTTGGTACATCTAATTTCAGTTAATAGGTTTGGAAAGTTTGGTACATCTAATTTCAGTTAATAGGTTTGGAAAGTTTGATACATCTAATTTCATCAGTTAAAACAGTTTTTAAGGGAAATAAACATGAACTAAAAATTGAAACACCACTAGAATCAGTTTTGTTGAGAAGATATATTTATATAATGTTCCTATTCACGATTCCCCTTAACGACGCTGTTCACTAAGAGATTTCGACGAATCTATTTTGCGAAGCGGGCCGCACCTTAACTTTACACGCCTAAGCAGTTTAAGCATTATAACACAAAGGCGCCATATACGAAATGGAGAGGGAAGAAAATTAGCAGTTCACCCTGCGAGGACTCTTGTTTATACAATGATAACACTTCCCCTCTTCCTCTGACAAGTTTACACAGTCATTATACTATTTGTGCCTTGAAAACATTGAATTGATTATTTTAAATTACTAGGTTCTACCTTTTTCTTGTTTCCTATTCTAGATAGACATATACTTTCACAAACGTTTTTACTTTACATCCTGGCAGACGACTCCTAGCAATTTTCGTGACTAAGCCACCCAAATAGTCTTAGCTGTAGATGATTTATAAGAAAATACGTTTACAAAAAACTACTCTAGGTTAAAAATTATCATTGTGTGACACTGTAGGACTATTTTAAGAATAATTATTTAAGAATGGTTTTTGTTTCAACGTTACATATCTCTAAAACTAGCACACTAAAGCGTGAATTTATTAAGGTGCGACAGAAGGGAGTACGAGTAATTCTACAGTTTTTATAGCATTACATTTTTTTGGACAAAATAAATCAAATATTTCTCCAGTAGCAACATAGAGTTTAGTTTTCTGCACATGCTAATGTCAACAGATCTTGAATATCTGTAAAAGGTGTCTTGGAATGTTGTCAAAACATTTTAAATAAAGAGAAAATGTTTTGACAACATTCCAGGACACCCTTGACAGATATTAAAGATCTGTTGATATTAGCATGTGCAGAAAACTAAACTCTATGTTGCTACTGGAGAGATATTTGATTAATTTTTGGTAACAAATTTATATTCTATAAAAACAGAAAAATACTTGCACTCCCTTCTGTCGCACCTTAACATGGACAACCCTTTCTCGATCTGCCGTGACGTCACAGGTAAACAACGTCCTCAGAGCTACTTTTTTAGAATCAAGGTTACATAAACAGTTCAGTTTCGGCAAACTCTTGAGATCTTTTCATCAGCATCACAATCTAGACTTTTGTATTAAAATGTATAAATCTAAACACTGTATCCATAATCTAAAATTTTAACTTAGTCAAAGGGAAGATATTGAAGTTTTATAGCTGTTTAAGAAGTTTAAATTTAATATGGAAAATGTACATAAAGTGAACTGTTAAAAAAGTATTGAAATGTTTCACTTTAATTTTTTATAGATCGGGGCGAAAATATATTAATTTTGTAAACTACCGTATTAGAAAAAAAAAATGCGTTCAACATACTATTTAAATTTATTACTGATATTATTTGGTTGATATTGATAGTACTTATAAAAGTCTCAGTTGCAGATCACATGACTATGTAAAAGTATGTAGAAATGGTTTTACTCAAATTATATGGCTGTAAAAAATAGTATTTTCTTTTTTAAATCTCACTGTACACGTTCATTTCCTTCACTAGTCTTCCCACGGACCAATAAAACCGCCGGAGATTAAACTAACAGCAAACCAAACGGCCGCATATAAAAGTTATTTACTGCATCACTAGTAGTGGAATCTTCAATTCTTCCTCCACTCCACTCCCCCCCCTTTCCCCTTAGGAAAAAACATGAATGAGCGGTGACGTCAAAGCCGTACTATTTTCTCCTCCCCTCCCACTCTTCCTTTCCACATCTAGTTTATTTGCGTCTTCTTTTAAAACATATAAATTGTTTACGACAGTTTTTTATACGATGGCCACAGAGTAAGCGAGAAGATTCAGATTCGAAGGGAGATGTATGTGTCAATAAGCTGGGCGTCGAACGACGACGTCATGTACTCCCCAACGTCCTTGATGAAGCGAGGGAAGCATCGCCTTGGACGTAGAGGACTTCAAGATGGAAACAAGAATGTTAACCTAGTCAATGTCCAATTACAAAATTAAAAAGACAAAGCGAAAATTGTAGGTAATCAACAACATAACTTTCACGAATTGGAAGCATTAAAGGTGGTGAAGATGAAGCGTTTGTTTAGTTTGAAACTTTAAGCCTACTTTCTTAGACTTAACCCAAACTAACCCAGATTAATCTAAAGAAATATAATTCACAGTATGTCCTTATCTGTTCGGACTAGAAGTCGTTCATAAATTACATAAAGGTTAGCGGGGGTCATTATTTTATTACGTTGTGAGGGGGAGGGGTTAGAATCCATATTTTCAAGTATGGCTATTTAAATAACCTAAGCATACATATATTAATAATTATGCTACTGTGGCGGGGATGATAAAGGTAGAATTTTGAAAAACGTACCTCTATTTGCTTGGAGAGTGGAGAAAAACACCCCTAGTACACTCGGTCGGCATTCGACACCTGACCCCCAAACCAAACCATATCACGTACCAATCTGCATAAGTTGAATCTAATTGTATATAATCTAACCCGCTTCGATGCCCGCATGGTCTAAGTCGCTACTCTGGCAATAGACTACACTTAAGATGACGGGGATATCTTGGTTCGAACTCGGTCGGGTATACTGAGGGTGATTTTCCCCGAATGGTTTCCCACACTATCCACACAAATGCGGGCACACTTACATCTAAATTTAACCCTGCTCATATATAACCCATTAGCGTAATTAGTACATAAGCGTATAACCCGAATGGGTAATATGGTGCTAAAAACCCTAATTTAATTGAGCCTAGACCTATCCTTGCTCAACCTAACACGACTCTGAAGTGTTCAGAGCGTTGTTTGGGGCTGGAAAGTAGGCTGATATATATTCTGGCACACCGATTTTTTGTCAAGATTGATATACTTTTATTATTGTATTTAGAGCTATTTTATAGGTATTGATAACTATAAAAAGTGACAGTTGACGATCACACGACTTGGCGTATGAGTACGGTAGCTATATTAACTTTTTATAGTTTTCAGATATGTTCATTCGTAAGAAAATGGGTGTAGGTCCCTATAGAGTGAAACGTGTAATTATGTATCTACAAAGATTACGTGACAAACCTCTAGTAGGATTCAACCGGAAAGAAACCTTTATAAAACAAACAAATTTCCCGTAGTTTTTTTAGCAGACTATCTTACTACCCGTTCGGTTGTTTTGCCTATATTTATTACACTATAATGGGTTTGCGATGAGTAAAGTTAGATCTAGATAAAGTGTACCCGCATTTGTGTGGAGGGAGGTTGGAAAACCGTTTAGGAAAAAAACCTTCCCCTTGATCGGCAGATCGGTCTATTGTTAGAGTGACGCCTTAGACCGCGCAGCCATTGAAGCGGGTAGTTCATTATTGATAATACTATTTTATTTTGGTTTTAGTATTTTTTATTATTGATAAAACACGTGAAAAGTGACAGTTTCAGATTGCATTATTTGACGTAAAATATATTAAAATTGTCTTAGCAACTTTTATGGTTGTGAAAAAAAAAAGTTACTTCCTGTCAATTTCGGTCTGTTTAAGTCGTGCCCGCGTCTGTATGCGGGCACATTTTGAGAGTATATATTCATTTCTTGTACCTGGGAATTGCCAAACTCTGGCAGGTGCCGTTTGTGCTTGTTGAAGCGTAGATAACCTAATGTGTAGAGCTATCGGAACATAAGACGGGCATAGTACTCGTTCCAAGCTGTTTGGCACAGTAAACAGTTTCACTCAGGCTGGATAGGTATTCCGATTGTCTGGTGGAACAGGGATGAGCAATATTCGATAGAGGGCCAGATGACTGATTTAATTAAAGCTACGGCGAGACGAGCAATAAGTGTATAGCCTGATTTTGGTAGGAAGCTCGTTTCGGAAGGGCTTATTTAGTACCAGAGTCATCACGCCTTCTTACTACCTGTTCAATTTATACCCATATATGATAAATCACGATAATGGGGTAGGGATGGAAACAGAAGCATTTTAGTGGTAATCCACGCCCCTGAAACAGGCTTTGGTGGAATAAAGGGTCTTTTGAAACGGTTATAGGCAGTCTATTCTGGAGGGAAGGCCTTTTATCCTATCAAAATTCTACTATACAATATAATTCTGATACAAAATAAAGGCAATCCAGAACGGGTTTCTTACCAAAATCGGGGTATAGCCTATATTTTGAACGATCATTATTAACGCTTTGTACAAAAATCGCAGTACATGGTCAACTTGTAAGGTAGAGTAAAATGTGACTTTAATCCAGCGTAAACACATTAAAGACAGTAAAAGTAGAATACCTCTCTACTACATAATCTCCCCCTGTAGCCACTGTACATCTGTTTTATAGATCTTTAAATCCACTACGGACTATTCGAGCAGCGACACGTCCTTGAAGTGCCCTCCCTCCCTTTACTCACCTACTGAGCCACATTTACTGTCCTATGTGGCTAGTTACATTTTAATTCACCAGGTGTATTATTCCAGAGACATTTACTGCCCATCTGGCTTGATACTTAAACACTCTTTACGCAAATGCGGACACATTTCTTCAGGTTAAGGCATCAAACCCATCTGGTCTGGTTTGAAGGTGGCTCTGCAGAGACCAAGTTTTATAATATTGTATTGGGGGCGCAACCTGGTGGTCGCGGGCCGTCCACAAGTTACCTTGTGAACCGCCAGTTCTTTTCAGATTATTGGGGTATGTTGCTGAATAAACACGATTGAAAATGAACACGAGGTATTTAAGGATTTGATCATTAAAAATAAAACGTATACATTGAAATAATTAAAATAACTACAGATAAAAAAGTCACTCTACTAAATAAATAAGAATCGTAATTAAATCTGTAAATTAATAAGAGAATGAGAACACCTACAATAGAAATTAAATAGGTACACAGAATTTTTTAAGTCTACAGTGTGAATCAAGCTTAAGGTGATTAAACCATAAGAATTGTAAATTGCGTAATTTTAACAAGTGTATAATTATCTCTTTATATAAAATTGAAAGTAGATCCGCCTGGAAAAGAAAATCAACTTCCAAATGATCTGTAAAACTGAAACTTGGCTGGCAGTTTGAAAGATAACCCCATATAGTCAGAAAAATCTAAATTGAACATTTCAATATGAAGAACTGGAGATAGAGGGCTGGGGTACTATAGTTAGAAAAACAAACTCTTTAGATGAGGTAGTATTAAAATTTGTCTGGATGGTTCAGTAACCATTCCAAATAATCATAAAAGTTTGAAAACCTTGAATTTTTAGGTGGGACTCGAGAAAATATGTGGGCGGGAGGGGTAAGGCAAACAGATAAACTCTAAATAACCAAATAAATCTAAAAATTTCATAGAGGGAATTAGAGAAAAGGGAATAGAGGGTTCCAAATTCCAAAAACTAATATTTATAATAGTAATAAACAACTAAAAAATTAATATTATGGCCTGAAAATGCTACATTTTTAATTTGGACTTTGATAAACAGGAAGGGTAAAAGGGAAACAAAAAACACTTATGTTTGGTAGAAAACTGAAATTTGGTAAGAAGTTATAAGAACAACTCCAAATAACCATAAAATAGAGATTTTAAATGTAGAAAAAATGGGGGAGTGGGGGTTAAGTAAATAAAAATATATACTATGTGAGTCAGAAAATTAAAATTGGCCAGGAATGTAGAGGGATTACTACAATAGCAAAATAAGTGTTAAATATCTACTATTTAGAAAGGAACCTAAAGAAAAGGTGTGGGAAGGAGGTTTACTAGCTTCCCTCAAATCAAAATTATTACTAAATATTTTTCTCGGAATGAAAGAAAATTTAAATTCGCCTATTTTGTAAAAGGACCCCCCATAGTAACCATAAAAGATTGTAAGTTTGGAATTTTAAAATAGGGGATGGACAGTGTATAGTAAGAAAAAAAAGCTTCTTAACATGGTAGAAAAATTGAATTTTGTATAAGGAGACGAGAAAAATCTAAAAATAAACGAATACAAAAACTAAAGATTATCTTAAAGGGATCCTAGCATTGCAATAACAAATCTAAAAATCAAATGATAAATTATCGCCTAACTAGCAGCGAAAAAATAATTAAAATAAACAAATTCTGGTGACATATAATGGTCAACAATGATACTCTTTGAAAAACCACGATACTTATTATACGTGTTTCTGTACCAGAATATATTTATTTATGCGGAACTGTAATGCTCTTTTATCCAAAATATTTATGTAACACACTATCTTATTGTATGAGTGTGCTTATGCAAATATTGCATTGTTAATGGGCTGAGTTTGTTCATGCATCCAATTTGAGAACAAATATTTTGTCTATAAGGGGACCTCTATGCTTTATGTGTACCGTTGTTAGGGTAAAATAATGAATGTAGAAGGATGAAATTTAGTATAACTAAACATTCATTTGAGGTATATTGAATGAAATATTTATAATATTAATATGTATTATTAATATTACTAATTTTTCAATCTTTACACTTCATATGGATGTATTGTTATACTAGACTACAGCTCAATACATAAATTACTCTGCCTTAACAATGTTACGAAAAAAACATAAAATAGAAAGTTTAACCTCATAGAACTCTTGAACCGTTTTGTTAAAATTTTGCCGTTAAAGTTTGATGGTTGGAATGACCTTAACTCCCAACAGTAACTTCACAAATTTGAAAACTTGAATGAATGACGTCTCACATTTGTAAATAACTTTAAAGGAAAAGCCAGAATCAAACATTAATATAAAACATGCCATAAACGTTTGCATTCGACTACTAAGTGTTTTATATAGTATGCCTAAGAATGTTTTTAACATAAAAATAACATTATTAACGCTTTTATTGCCTTGATTGTTGCTATTGATATTATAGGTTTGCATTTTAAGAGTATACAAACATAAAAAAAATTAGGAACTAGTTTTCAAGGTCAACAAGATAATCCAACAAGGACACTTGTATGTTTTAAACCATGGTCATCCTCCCCAATTTTTTTTAAATCAGATAGTTTTTATAAACTATTTTTAATGGCCCTCCTTCAACAATTTTTTGAAAAAATGGTTCACTCTATAGAAGATATAGGAAGTCTTCGCCATGTTTAAAAATATATATTATTTTAGAAGCCATTTAAAGTGTTTATTGCCTAGAATTTTTTGAAATTTGGATACGCCTCAAAGCTATTTATTGATCCTCACCTTAATTTTTAACGATGATTAGATACCTCTAGAAGATACTCTTTGAATTGGTCTTCCACCGACAACATTTTTAAAATATAATTATTTCAGAAACTAGACTATTTGGGGTGCTCCTCGCTTGAAAATTCTTCAAAATGACATGCATTAAGGTTGTCCTCCCAAATACTTTTTTGAAATTTGGATGACCTTAGGATCTATTTAGAACTTTCCTCCCCTTACATTTTCTGCCAGTTAGATGACTTTAGTCTAGAGTTATTTGAAACAGTCTTCTGCGGCAGATTTTTGACAATAGAATGCATCTAGAAGTCATTTGGAGTTTGATTTGAGGCCATATTTCAGCTTCAAATTCGATAATATCAGAGGATTTGAAATATATCTGGGGGAAAGGGGGATTTATTCCAGGGAGGAGCACATCATTTTCATTCGTACATGAAAACGAATATTTTTTCTATACTTACATGAGTCATATAGGACATTGAATAAACGTGAACGATTAACGAACGTGTGGACCCGGCATAAGAGGTGTCTGTTGGTAAAAAAAAACTGAATGAAATTTATCTGTGTTATATTTTCTTTCTAAAATTTCAACTTTCATTTAGTATTTTCTATTAATTTTCTAACTTTTACAGAAAGGTCAACTGACCCTTTTATCCCCCTCTCGCCTCCCCCC
>CABFVX010001265.1:36335-50202 GCA_902151425.1 Timema shepardi | reverse complement strand
CCCGAATCCGCGCCTGCCAACAGTTATTCCTTCTGCATCAACTGATGTCTATAAATGCGAGATAGGACATTTTCCTTTAAGTTTGGTTTCTTTTCAATAATCTTATATGTAAAAAAAAATCAACTCTTAAATGGAACGAACGAAATCCATATATTTTAACTTTTAAAGTTGACAGTTGTTTAGTCTATTCTATGGACGTTACAGAAACTATATCAAATGAGCTACAACAAACCAATAACGATTCCAGCGCTTGATGGTTGACTCTGTCACTAACTTTGGGTATGCTGAAGACCAGATATGTTAATACTGTACTTAAAAATTATAATCAAAGCCTTAACGAATAAACTCCTTTCCCCTGAGATTCAATGACCGAAAACTATTAACGAAACATTGGAATCTCTTTTTGCCATTATTTGTTTGGATTATAACAGCTTTTGCATTTATTGTATTGAAATCATTTTTAACTTACATTTTAAAGGGGTAAAGCTTATCATCTGACATCTACTGCCATGTAATTTATACGTCAGGTCATGTTATTTATAGCTGTCACATTTGATAAAATAATATCACTACCTGAAAAAAATACTATAATATTGTAAAATGTTATCATTATTGACCGCCAAATAGTATGTTTTTTTTTCTAAAAGCNCCCAACTCCCCTCCTATGAAAACCGGAACCATGTACATCTCGTTTATCCCGAGAAGCTGCAAGCTACTTTTCTTGTCTCAGCTTTGGAACAGCATATACGATAGAACCAACGTGGAGAAAGTTAACGTAAGAATGCTAATAAGATAGGCCTAGTAGTACCTTTTTCGGTGGCAGCATGGTCTAGGGCGTCACTCTTGTGTGAGACTAGACTGCTCATGACAGGGAGATGAGGGTTTGAATCCCGGTCGGGTGTATTGAGGTGGGTTTTTACAAAATAGTTTTTCACTCTCCCTCTACACAAGTGCTGGTACCCTTCAAAATTTAACCTTCCTCATCCCTATTTAATATATATAACCTGTGTAGGCGGTATAGACGTGGTGCTGAATAAAATAATAAGGTAGTGATGAGGACGTTAGAATTGTAGAAGAAATGTATCCGAGGAAGAGTGGGATACTACTTCGGGAAAACATTCTCAATACACCAAGCCGGGATTATAGCCCCGACCTACATCTAAACCACATGCCCACTGGCGCGGGCAGCTTCAAGGTATAATTATGGTGCTATTCCTTCTTACAATGATGCTTAAAAATTGTCCACATTAAAAACTATTCTTAAATAATTTACCTCCACCCAGTTCAGTCAACTTTACACTTTCATGTCATCACGACTCATGAGACTCAATTAATTACTGGTAGTCTTGTTTTGGGTTTACAACATTAATTTTAACTTGCGAGATTTAACGCTTATTTATTTTTTGTTTCAAGAAGCATACTATTGTAATTTTTAAAATTTAAATATCCTTTCTAGACGTATCCCTGAGTTCTTTTAAAGAAATGGATTAACGTGCAATACAATTAATGATGGTTGAAGTTTAGGGTAAGGGATTGAAACATAAACAAATATTTATCTGTGTATGTGCAGTTACAATTCGTGAAACAGGTTTACGAAAAACATGCGGATTGGACAGCCCGCAGCGTGTAACGATCAGAGGTGCCAATTGCACGTCATAAAATATTCCGAGTGGATTAAAGCTTCAAGGCAATTCCTGCGAGGTTTTTAAATCGCACAGTCATGTGGAATAACGGGACCAATACGGCATTGCACAAATTACTAGGTCACCCAAATAAAACAAGGATTAAATATTTATTATCAATCAAATGTGCCAGACCCACACATTCTACCTTTATAAAAATTATTTTATCGCATGACTATTTCACCGAGTTGTTGGACACACCACTTGACTCGAATGGCGCGGCGCGTCTTAAGTCCAGACCAGTAGATATTTTTTATTTTAATTCATTGTATAAATAAAGCATTGTAATTATTGTGACGATTTTTGCCCTTGAATGACGAATATTTAAGTTTTATATGCTTCCAAACCCAAAAAAGGGGAGCTTTGCAAAGAAAATTCTGTCCCCCTGTTTTGTTGTGTGTATCTGTTCCTAGGGCTATAGTCGCAAAGGTTGAAATAGATTTTTTCAAACCTGATATTTAGATGTCATGGCCATACTTTAGGGCATTTTAAATTATCAACAATTCTTGAATATCTTCATGATTACAGTCACATGATATGCTTTTTGAATTAAGATAAAAATGTTATTAAACTCCAGGACACCATTGACAGATATATATTCAAGAACTGTTGCAATCACCATGTGGCGAAAATTAAACTATTGTAGTAGTATTTGATTTGTTTTGGTATAAAAACTGACCTTAACTCACGTCCCTTACACTCCCACCTTAAGACAAAGTGGGAAAATCAGGACAGAAGAAAGAACTGTCTTTAGTTGTCATGTACTCAACATCATGAAGAAAGAATGAAGGATAGATACTATTACTTATGAATTTCACAACACAAAAAAAAGAGGAAATATTGTTTAAATCATCTAACTTTGAAATAAATAATAAGTTGTGAATTTGGTTAAATTTAAAAATTGTTTGGTTTTAAACACCGTTGTCAATTTAATGAAAAAATGAAATTGCATTTGTTGTTTCAATTTTAGTTAGTTGTCCAGAAAAATGTATTTTTGGAAACCCGATAAACACAGAATTTTGTATCAAGAAAATAGTAGTGATAACTTTGTTTAAAAAAATATTTTTTCCTATTTCTTTAGATGTATAGAGATTCGTTACATCCGCTAAATTATACTACAGATATAATTAATATTAAATTTAATTTTATAGTATCTCAAAATTTTGGGGCCTATGAGGGGTGAGACCGAATCTTGTCTATGTTAACATGAATTATCGTGGAGGAAGAGTAGGAAACCATTTAGGTAAAAAAACACACCTTAGTGAGCTCCTCTCTTTCACCGCTAAACCGCGACAAATCTTAAACCATTTGATGTTTTTAAGATAGGCTGTCGAATAGTGGAAGTTTTGGCATTATACGAATAAAACTCTTGAAAATGAAACAATTGTTTGAGTAGTCAGTAGACGAATGTTTGGGCCAGGTATTTAAAAACATCCTCAAAGTATTCGCAGATGACCGATCTCAAAATCCTCAAGTAAAGTATTCGCAGATGACCGATCTCAAAATCCTCAAGTAAAGTATTCGTAGATGACCGATCCCAAAATCCTCAAGTAGAGTATTCGCATATGGCCGATCTCAAAATCCTCAAGTAAAGTATCGCAGATGACCCATCCCAAAATCCCCAAGAAAAGTATTCGCCGATTACCTATTCCAAAATCAAGTAAATTATTTGCAGATGACCGGTCCCATGCATATACTGTGCGTCAAACAAAGGAGTCACTACAACTTTATAGTAACCAGCCTAAGATAGTGCTTATTAACTATTGAAGAGAGTTAAACCGGAACCAAAAACGATAGCCAAAACTAAGTTTTTTAAGGTATCGGAACAAGAACCCTAAAAGTAAATTGCAACAAAACCGGAATTGATTATATGTTATAAACGAATGTACTGTGTTTATAAACTAAAGGTACTTTATATGGTTAATCTGCCGGTTAAAGGAATTATTTTCTGATAGTTCATAATTGGATGGATTTATTACTTCTGTAGTTTTTGTGCGTCGTAAGGTGTATTCTTCAATATTCAATTTTGGCAAAAGCTATCAAATTTAAATGAACAAGGAAGTTATTATTATTATTATCACTGCGTCTTACTACCCGTTCGGGCTATACGCACTTACGCTAATGTATAATAGTAGGGTGATTGTGAGATGAAATTAAGGACCTACAGTTTAACGTGGAATCCAAACCACGGTGGACGCCTGACATTCCCCACATTCACAAGTTGTGATTAATACACGTCTTGTCAGAGGTGAAGGAAGGGTATGGAAATCAAATAAATCTGTGCCGGGACCGAGGATTGAACCCCGACCGCCAGCATAGAAGTCTGACATCTTACCCCTAGACCACCAGGTCACCAACGAGGAAGTTAAAACAAGGTGGACACAATTAGGGAAAATATACAAATCCTGGAAATGTTACTTGATTCATTGCTGCCAGGAAAATCTGAGAAATATCAAGGAATTTTGTAATTGTTCAGGGAAAATGGTTGTGCACTTTAGGAAAATAGATGGCTTAAGTGCATCTAATTCACACATAGTTTTTAATTACGTTTATGTTTATTTATTCTTACGTGCAATTCAAAATATATTTATAACAATATTAGTAGCCTATTTTTTTTTTAGCATCCTTATCAATTCTGATATGGGTTTCAATCAAAGAAATTTGTTTTTAGGATAAAGAAAAAGTTAGGGAGATATATACTTTCTGAAATTGTGTGACCACCCTTTGGAATTTAAAGAAAATATGCAGGAATTTGCGTGGAGGCAGAATGGCAAACCGTTTAAAACAAACACCCGGCCTGGACTCAAACCCCCAGACATCCACGTAACCGGCAAACTCGGCGAGACTGACGCCTTTGTACGCGTACCCGCCGGTGTGGGTCATACAAGATACATAAGACTAAAGGGATAAAGGGAAGGATGTACACAACTAAATAAGATGTATTAACTGGTTGAAAGATCTTGATGATGGTCACATGGTGTGAAGGTCCACATGTGATTGTCCCATTCCGCCTTTATGCTAATCCGAGCACACTTTTTATACTTATATTCTCCCCTTAAATAATTAATAAATAGGCTTGGTAAAAAAAATCGGGCTCTTAAAACCTCGTTAGTTATGTATAGTATGTTTTTTTATGAAGCCCTTTTTAGAAATTTTCTGGGTCTACATTGATCATTTTACTGTACTATTAGGGCTATTTTATAGGTATCGATAATATCTATCAAAAGTGACACGTGCAGATCACATGGACTGACTTAAGAGTATGTGGAAGTAGCACTAGTAACGTTTCTAGCTGTCAGATAAGGCTCTCCGTATGAAAATTGGACTGTAGACCCAGTAAGGAGGAACTGCTTTTAAAGCTCTCTCTCTCGCGCACGCGCCAGACCCGTTTGATCGTGACAAGAGCAAGTTGACGCGGTGAGATGACTTGGTCGCTTCTCTTTCCGAGACCTTGGAAATTGGTAAGCCCCGGTGCTTCTCTCTATATATGACGCTCTCCCACTTTGTGCGAGGATCCCTCCCCCCACCCCAGTAGTAATAAGTAATAGTAATAATAATAGTAGTAGTAGAACAACAAAGCGCGAGACAGACCGCACGTGCTTGCCGCCTGCCAGCCCATTCATAAAACTTGGCACGGGTGGGGTGGAGGGACTGTATCATGTTTACAATTAGTACACTGCTCCCTTTCCTTCTCTTCAAACCTAGCGTCAGGTACCGTCCGACACTTGTTATATTGGGGACATGCCCCACGCACCTGGAACACACAGGGAATTTTGCAAAATTTAGTAAAAATACTGGAATATTTGTTAAGCTGAGACATGTAATTGAAATCTTAAATTAGTTGGTCTTTGGATAGATGAAAAAATGAACAGAAGTATTAAGCACGTTGATTCAAACACTACCCCTTAATATTACACCTTAAACAATGGTGTGAAGCGACAAATAGATGTATTTTCTGGTAAATCCTAAACCATACTTTTTTAAATATATGTTAAATTGCTTCACACTCGTTAGTTTGATAAAAAAAATTGTTACACTTTTCTTCACTCTAAACTGCTTGGAAAAATGGGATTCCCCCCCTCCCTGATAAACCTGGAAGATACTGGGCATTAAGTAGTAAGAAAATAGTGGCGACCCTGTGTTAATGTACAAGGATGGCAACTATCACGAAATAATCAGCGAAGTAGGCGCTATAAAAAACATGACGTCACTGTTTTCGTCCTTGTTTTTGAATTGTTAATAAATAAATAAATGCCTTTCAAAAAATAGTTTGTGAATGTTTACATTTAAGCTTTTATATATATTTGAAACAATTTTTAAATATGTTTCAAATTATCTATAACATGCTCATTAAAATCATTTGCCTCTTCTTTTTTTTTTCAAAACGAAAATGCTAAGTTTTTCTGGTTTGAAATACAAGGAATTTCATTGTGAGCCGCTGCGGTGGTTGAATAGTCTAACTGCAAGGCGTCCCTCTCGCAATTGACTGGACCGCGGATTACGGGAGATTGGGGCTCGAATCTCGGTTGGGTGTACTGAGGATGATTTATCCTAAATTGTTTTCCGCTTTCTCTCTCTCAATTTAAATGCGGATACACGTATACTCGATTAAACTGTCCTAGTCCCTAATACACTAGCGTATTTGAGCCATATTCATATCCCACCTGAACTGTCTGTGAGACGCGGTGACAAGGAAAAACTCTCTCTTCTGCTCGTGCTCTTCTTACAATGTTGGTGACCTGGTGGTCTTGGGGTAAGATGTCAGACTTCTGTGTTGGGGGTCCGGGGCTCAATCCTCACAGATTTATCTGATTGCTAAACCCTTCCTTCACCTCTGACAAGACGTGTATTAATCACAACTTGTGAGTGTGTGGAATTCCAGGCCTCCACCGTGGTTCGGATCCCACGTTAAACTGTAGGTCCTCCATTTCATCTCACAATCACCCTACCATTGCACATTAGCGTAAGTGCGTATAACCCGAACCGTTAGTAAGACGCGGTGTTATAATAATAATAATAATAATAATAATAATCTTACAATGGTACGCACAAATGTCCATAAAAGCTTTTTTTTTTTGCCAATGATCGCCTTGATAGGAGGTTGCTCATACGGAAATAGTTTACTTAAGTACTTAACTAAGCACTGAAACATTGTCCTCGTTCAACTCTATGTATGTGACACTCTGGGTTCCAAGCTGTGAACTCTATGTATGTGACACTCTGGATTCCAAGCTGTGAACTCTATGTTGTATGTGACACTCTGGGTTCCAAGCTGTCAACTCTATGTATGTGACACTCTGGGTTCCAAGCTGTCAACTCTATGTATGTGACACTCTGGATTCCAAGCTGTGATGTTCAAGCCAAATTCACATCGTTGTACCATTTCGAACAGAAAGTTTGAAAGACTTCTCAACATTTAATGCCTAATTTATTTGTGTCTTTTAAAAAAACGACGCAATTTATGGCTAAGTATCAACGAATCAATATTTGATCGAAATGTTAAACTTAAAAACCAGCTTAATTTCCACTTAAAACTCATTAGCAGAACCTTAAGGGTATTTCATATTTATTCGGATTTTCTATCACTACCAATGGTTGTTTATACAAAAGCTAAAAAAAAAAATAATGTTAAAACAAATTCATTATTGGCTCTTTGGGCAGTATGGGTAAGGTAAGCAATATTGAAACTGTATGGCTTAAATGCATAGTGTTATGTAGGACAGGGGTCCCCAACCCTATTTTTGCGAGTGTCATGGCGCCCGCCGAGCCTTTTGCGTCTGCCCGCCACTTTTTGACCACAGCAGAAATGCTCTTGACTAATAATTTTAATCTGTCAGTTTTCGACAGAAATCAAGTTTGTGCTTATCTCCAGGTAATCTGTTCTCAAGAAGTTGATGATTGAAAGCCCCCCCCCCCTCTTTCAAATCCCTCCCCCTCATTCCTCTTTCTTTGCCGACTCATTTACAAAGTGTACTTTTACTCGCAACCACCTTAGTTTCAAGCTGAATGATTTTGCTTTTTCTTAATCTCAAAGACCTACCTATTAACTCCTTCCATTATTCTCTTCACACTCACTAATACCATGCTAATATTTCATATTTCCTTTATAAATATCTTGGCATGGGTCTACCCAACTTTGTTGCCTGAATAAACATAGAATAAATATATATTTTAAAAATCTAACCAAGCACCAAAATGGTGGTGAGTAGTTTAATTTTTCCTTAAGGTGCGGCAGAATGGAGCGCGAGTTATTTTAAAGTTTTTATAGCATTACATTTTTTTGACCAAAATAAATCAAATATTTCTCCAGTAGCAACATAGAGTTTAGTTTCCTGCACATTCTAATATCAACAGATCTTGAATATCTGTCTAGGGTGTACTGGAATGTTGTCAAAACTTTTTAAATAAAGAGAAAAGGTTTTGACAAAATTCTAGGACACCCTTGACAGATATTCAAGATCTGTTGATATTAGCATGTGCAGGAAACTAAACTCTATTTTGCTACTGGAGAAATATTTGATTTATTTTTGCCAAACTTTTCAATTCTGTAAAAACTGTAAAAATACTCGCGTTCCCTTCGACCGCACCTCAAGTGTTTTTATTTTGGTCTTGTTGAAACCGTAAATAAAGCAGTATTTTTTAAATTTAATTTTTCTCAACTTGGAGGAGGTTGAACCCCCTTCTCCCCCCACGACTAAGGCCTTGAGCATTACCCACAACCACATGTAACGTCACAATCGCTGTTGGAAACTTAACCTGGCGGTTGACCGGCCGTGTGTATAGTGTTGAGGCTAACCTCTGAGCCTGGCGGGAGTTAGTAAATCTGCCTTGAAAATGTAATTAATTGGTTCCCGCCGCATTACCGGTAGTTTTGAATGTGCTCTAAGGTACAAAAAGGTTGGGGATATCTGATGTAGGAGGTGTGCGAAGCTACGTCATTACAACATTGACAGCTAAAATAATCGGTTTGTCAATTATTGCCAGTTATATAATATATAACAATATTTTTTGAAAGAAAAAAAAAATCCTAAGCAATTTTAGTTTTAAGTTGTAATATAATTAGAATTTTTAGATTAAAAATGAAATATAAGTAACAATAAGTACAATAAAACATTTTTTAAGTAATTTCAATATATAAAGTTTGGTAAACAACAATATAATATATTTTTCTAGAGTAAAAAACAAACAAACAAAAAATTCGAATTTCGATTCGGCTCCGAGAATATTTCATGTATCCAATTCGAGTTCGCTTCGAATTGAAAAAGTGGACTTTGCACACCACTAGTAATGAGCATGACATGATTGTATTTAAGTTATTTAAAGCTATTTGTAAAATGTAGTTTAGTCATTTAAATAAATACATTAAAACCCTTGTTTCTTCTTCTCGTTTCGACCCGCTCTGGACCACATCACTGCCTGTTACTGTTTTCTTCTTTGGGCTTAAACGTTTGCCCAGTATTCGTGCATTGGTTTTCGGTGCGCTTCCTTTCTTTCTTCAGACCACGTCGTGTCGTAAGAAATGCGCTATTTTGGTGAAAACTCTTCAAGCCTAAGAATGCTACATATCAAACTTCAAAAATGCATATCAATATTTTGGTTGATTAAAACCTTTTTACAAACTTAACGTGTTATTTAGGTAAAATTTATTTACAGTCTAGGCATTAAAAAGAGATCTGATTGAGAATACAACATTTATATTTGAATAAAGTACATAAAACTTTATAGGGCTTTGCTAGTGAAAATTATGGGTGTGTTTTAAAGAATGCAGTTCTACAGTGTTTTTTATATTAGGCTCTAATAATAGATTAATAAAACAACACATTTTGGTGGTAGTAGATTAAAACAAATCCTGACCAGGTATACAAAGTGTGGAAGAACGATTTATCACTCTCCTTCCACGCTAATGCAGGTACATCGCATAAACATTATACCTTTCTCAGCTTTGCTCCATTAACGTACCTTGTATATTATATGAGTTGGTAAAATCCTAAGCGTTTAAAAAATAAAACCCACTTCAGTGGGCGCATTATCTGAGGTAGGAATCGGCAACCGTAATGGTTTAGGAAAAAATTGGTGGGGTGGTTCAAATATAACATCGAGCAAACCTTTTTCAAATTTATTTCTCATATTGTAATAAGTTATTAGTACATATTTTTTAAACAGAATGGTTTGTCTGTTAAATCTTTTGCGGAACATACTCTGTTTGTGGGGCATATGTTGCCGCTGATCCAAGGCGTCACTCTCGCAATAGACCGGACTGCACAAGCAGCTCGGGATTCGAATCTCAGTCGGGTGGATTTTTTCTAAATAGTTTCCCATTCTTCATCCACGCAAAGAGGGTACACAGTTCCTCTAAATTCTGCCGTCCTTATCCTTACTCACCAGTGTAAATATGTTAAGAATAAGATGCGACGCAAACAAAAAACTAATGTTCCAAATTGTGGGGCACACATAATTATATCTTGGGTGAACGGAAGCATGTGGATATTTTTTAGTGCGCGCCCATTACTGTGGGTTGTTTTCCGGGTAATTTACAAACCAATTATAATTCACGTTGCTCGAATCTCGAATCGAAATATATTTTATACCTACTTCCAACCCGCTAATAACGCAACTCGTAAGGTGTGTGTGTGTATATTATGTGTGTGCACCGCGTCTTGCTACAGTAGCCCCATGGCTTCTTTGGTGCTGACTGACAGCTCACAGCTTTGAGGAAAGGGACGCGAGAAAAGGCCAGTGTTTTTATAGTTTTTAAATCATGACATTTTATGGCCGATATAAATCAAATCTATTGTTTCAGTAGAAACAAAGTTTAATTTTTTTCCTATAGTAATATTAAGAATTTTTAAATATCGGTCAAAGGCCTCCTAGAATTTAATGACAACTTTTTCTCTTCTTTTACAAATTTGGTCATCCAATACCGCTATGCTCATTACAGATATTCAAGAACGGTTGATATCACAATGGGAATTTAAAAAACACTTGAGTTTCTATTGGAGCAATGTTTTTTTTAAAATTTTAGTTAAAGAAAAATGTTTTTCTGTAAAATTTCAATAAACACTGCGCTTTTCTCGAGTCCCCTTCAAACAGGAACTATAATATGATTTTGGTAGGAAGAACAGTGAAAGCTAATTACTGAAGTTACTAAAACAATTTTAATATAGTCATACATCAAATCATGCTATATGCAGCTGCCACTTTTGATAGATATTATTAATACCTATATAATAACACAAATAATATAATAAAATGTTATCATTGTTGCCCGCAAAAAGATATGTTTTAATTTTCTCTACTGTTCTTCCAACCAAAATCAGGAGGGTATAACTACAATTTGCCTGTATATAGGATATGAAACCACAACGGAGAGAAACCTTTTCCTGGGGCACCCGCCCGTCATTCCTCGCTGCGAAGATTAACCAAAGCCCCAAGAAAAGTATTTGGAAATTAGCCCGGCAAGACGGTGTAAGTCAAACATGTGCACTTTATTGCTCTAAAGTTGAAACCGTAACATGCGTGCAAGAATTAAGAGACAGAGTAAAACTTGTAGAATAGTGCACGCGTGGCTCCTCGACAGCGTCACTGATTGGACGCTCGATCCTAGGGTACATATTCTTTTAGACGACTGTTAACACAGATTAGTGCTTGGGGAACATTTGAACTCTTTTACGCACAATTAACGCCTTAATAGCGGGAGTGGTGCACATTCCAATAAGACGGGGACACTTACCTAAGTCCAGAGTGGCGCTGGTCCGAATTCATAAAGCATTCCCAGACGGACGAAATGTGTGATCAAAGAAAGGTTGGCATCCATGTTCCATAGAATTACCTTAAGTCTACTTAATTTGGAAAAGTTTATGAGACAAACCTGCATACTTCAGGAATTGCATGAGAAAGTTCGTAACGCTATTGCATATTGTTTTGGAACCAAAGATGACCCGGGCACAGAGGTGTCTTGAGGCCAAGTGAAGCTACTCCTAACATCTTCATAATGGCAGGTAATGAATGTATCAACACACGTTTAGTCTTCTACAGGTACATATGTATTTCTATACTATGTATAACTAACTATACATTTACTCACTTGCGCATGCATTCTATTGTACGGTTACTTTTTACTGGCTCATTCTGTAAATATAAGTCATTTACGAGCTAAGTTTACCTGGATGACAGCTCGAAATGTAACTAGAAGTAATCCCTAATATATCACTAAGCCAACAGCTGACATCTATCACTTTGGATGACTAATGAAAACAGATGGTAATATATTAATGTGACTGACGAATCTAAACCATAAGATTGAACATAACGGTAAACAAGTTTTTTTACAATGATGCAGACACGGAGTTGATGAAAATATTTTATTCAGTTAAATATTTCAAAATACGATAAAATAATCATAAAATCATTTATTGTATGTAAAAAAAATGACAATTTTCTCTTTTCCAAGTAAATACGATGCCTGTACTAAAAGGTAATGATGTGTGCACTATATTAAACATAATCAATAACGTTCCAAAACGAAAAACAAGTACTTTTAATTATGTTTAAAATATTGTTTCTAGTTGTGTAAAAAGAAATTATTTAAAAGAATGAAATAGTATGAGAAAACTTAAGTTTACGTTATTTTAAATGTAATATATAACAGGTAATTAAAGATCTTTACATTTATAACAAAACAGTGATCTTTTACAAGTGTTGGCAACCCAAAACCTAAACAGATGATTTTCGAACTGTCATCCAGGTAAAAGCCTATTGTGAACGGAATATATGCACCTCACGGATAAAGTCTAGCATGCTGCCACTGAACCAACTCTGCCACAACTCATATGGTAGACAGATTGCCTTACGTGGTTGAATAATGCGATCTAGTACCTATTATCTTGGAGCCAGCCTAAGGCACCTCTTTTATATATTTTCTTGAAAGAATGTGTATGTGTGTGTGTGTGTGTGTGTTCACTGCTGGGAAGAAAAAATGACTAAGCCGCATTTTATTAAATGAATTTACCTCAAGGTTGACTACTATCTGCAGCTTTTGCCGCTCATGTCTAATACGTCAGACTCAAATTGTTCAAGGTTTCCGTTGACGGAAAGGTTAGAGTTTGGACCCCGATCGCACGCATTCGTTGGTTTTCCACTTGCGTTTTATCACCGTTGTTTTAGCATCCTCTTACCACGCTAATGCCGTTACATAACCAGGACTCATATTATTGTATTTTTACTTGCACCTTGTCTTACTAGCCACCATTCTAACCGTATCATTACTTGACCTAATAGTAATGAGGAAAATATAATTTAGAGTAAATATACTCGCATTTGAATAGAGAAAGAATAGGGGAAAAACACCATAGTAATATCTCCTGCAGGAATTTGAACCTCGACCTCTCTGTTGTCGGCAAACTTGACCACATGACATTAGTTCATTGATGTGGAGTTTCCCCACTATGGAATTAAAAGAGACTTACCAAGCGACCAAAGTCCCAGCAAGATAATATGCAAACCCCCGGCCCCGGAAGATGAGGATAAACGGAAGTTGCCAGCTTGATCAGGGATAAGACCTTGACCCGGTTGATGACTGTTCAGCCAGCCCGAGTGGAAATAATTGTGGTTCGTGCTCGTAACTAGGTCAACATCCCTTTGGGGGGGTGTTGGTGGAAGGAAAGGGGGGAAAGGAATTCAAAGCAAATGACGTCACTTCAGATACACGCTCGAAATGTGAACGAAGATAGCAGAGGGGAAAAGGGGGATTCAGTCAGTCGAACAGGTACGTCCGTGAAGTTGGCCCCCCCACTTTTAAAAATTCAAGTTTTTATGATTGCAATCGTTTGTTCTTCGTTTGTTCCGGATTGTTCCGCAAAAAATTTCGTTTGTTCCATTTTGATAGGCCCACAAATGATATGTTTACATTGGGGGGGCCAACTTCACAGTAGCCCCCCCACTTGTAAAAATTCAAGTTTTTATGATCGCAATCGTTTGTTCTTCGTTTGTTCCGGATTGTTCCGCAAAAAGTTTCGTTTGTTCCGCATTCGTTCTTGCACAAATGGGACGTGAACTTGTGGCGCTTTGTTTACTAGTGAGGGGCCAACTTCACGGTAGCCCCCCCACTTTTAAAAATTCAAGTTTTTATAATTGCAATCGTTTGTTCTTCGTTTGTTTCGGATTGTTCCGCAAAAATTTTCGTTTGT